>JALIZF010000999.1:0-125630 GCA_029948255.1 Telmatactis stephensoni | reverse complement strand
AAATTTTTGACCGGTCAAAACAAAATTGGCACGTTTTATTTAGTCGTTTTATTATGCACCTAGGTCCGTGATAATCGCACGAAAATTTGAACCACAGCAAATATTCAACTTGCAAAATGATATTCATGAGAACGAATTTTTAGCCGGCACAGTCGATATATTGACTGGTATCGAGGTCTTACCATGTGAACAGCTTGACCGGTTAAATTCTCGTACCAACAGCATATCCAGGTCGATTTTTCAACCGGTCAAAAATTCGACCGTCCCGTGAGAACGCACCCCGTTTAATTTATACCAAAACGGCAAGGAAATAATGAATACCGGTATGCCTGCCAGCAATCCGGATAATTCTATTCTACCGGACAAGATAAGCTCTCCCTCTGGTGAGGCTGTCTTGGGTACCAAAGACCATAGCTGACCATGTAATAAACAGAGCTTTTGTCACCCTTCTCAAGGTGTACAAGGTTTGTCGTACCCCGTAAATTGTTTGTAATCTTTAGCTTTGCTAGAAGTCTTTCCTTACATGAAATGGTTCAACAAAATTTCATCTCAAAGTCAAAGTTATGCAAGAAACAAAATACGCAGTTTTCTGTTCACACTGATATTACAGTTTTCTGTCAAATTCTTTCTTTGAAGTGCAAACCAACCATGCAAAGAGCATGACAGCTGTCACGTCCATACGCCAAACGGGAAAACTGGAAAAGGACAACAGTTTTCTAAAGTTGAAATGCTCAACTAGTAATAGTTTACCCGGACATGACTTTCCACACCATTACAGAAATGCTCGGATGGCAAGAAGAAAAAAGGGGAAAAAACTTAAAATGAAACGACGGCAACATGAATGTAATCACGAATTAATTCTTCACATTTTACATCAAAAAGTACTTCAAATTTTGATAATAATTGCCCATAACTGGAATCGAAATGTGGAAAATTAAAGTACATGGCAGCATTACAATGGCCAAAATTGCACTTCGCACGTGGACGGGATGGAAATTCAATAAAAAACCTCTCTATTGTTGATAATCGCCAAGTCTTTTGTTAAAATGAATGGGTCCAAGACAATAACTTTGAATCGGCTTTAACTTATGTCAATTACAAGTCTGGCATACCTTGTGCCAGTGCCGCTAAAACGGACATCCCTATTGCAACAAAAGAAAACAATGGGTGCAGAGTCTATTAGTGTCTATTAGCTTAGTAACTATTTCACAGTCCGGTGAAAATCACTCTACAATATATCCGTGAAAAAGTTAGCTAACTAAATTGTACTAAATAGCGCGAAATCCTTTGTTTTCTATTGTTTAATTACTGCAAATTAGTGCAATTTCTTACAAAGTTTTGCACGGATATATCGTAAGCACTTTAAGGATGGTTTTCACTAGCGACATAAGCATAAGCAACGTAGTGCAGTGGGCTTCGCCACGTGTTCCTAGAGTAGATTTCGTATAACTGTGAAAACGGCACAGTATAGTCACGGCACGGTTATGGCAGGAATTTCGAATGTTTTTATAGACAACACGGCACTGACACGGTCACGGTACAGCGCAGTCCGTTTCACACTCATAAGAAATCTACTCTAAACTTGCTTTCTTGAGTGCTCTACATTTCCCATCGTGTTAATATCACAGTACAGAGATATGACCGCGCGTTTTATATTACCACAGGGTCTCCAAATCGATCATGGATTTATAAATGTTTTTAGTTGTATTTCCAAATAACCTTTGAAATTCATGATATCGATCAGAGCCAGGCACTGTGATAAATGTCTGTCATAATTTAAACAACGACAAAGCAATTTTAAGTTAACGAGATTTTTATTGATGTGCGTTTCACTACAATTGTTGTAAGTAAAGCAATTTTAAGTTAACGTGCGTTTCACTACAATTGTTGAATTTAATTAAAGCAATTTTAAATTAACGAGACATTTTTATTGATATGCGTTTTTACTACAATTGTTGTAATTAAAGCAATTTTAAATTAACGAGACATTTTTATTGATGTGCGTTTCACTACAATTGTTGTAAGTAAAGCAATTTTAAGTTAACGTGCGTTTCACTACAATTGTTGAATTTAATTAAAGCAATTTTAAATTAACGAGACATTTCAACTGATGTGCATTTCGCTACAATTGTTGAATTTAATTAAAGCAATTTTAAGTTGACGTGCGTTTCACTACAATAGTTGGATTTAATTAAATCACAGCTTCTGATATACCAAGAGGCAAGCCTTTTTCAAATACGATTGTTGTATGCCAGGCTGGGCGTAGTAATCCACTACTTCCTTGGACAACAGTTTCCATTTTTGCTCATTTTCAAATTGTTTGAATTTCTCGCTGTAACCAAGGTCGCTATTTTCAAGATCTTCTTTTCGGGCAGTAAAACAGAAGAGTCCACCTAGAAATGAAAAAAATGCATGAGCGAATGAAATATAAACTCAAAAACGCTGCTAACTACAGATTTTTAGTATAGTATTAACTAGCAGAGAGCATGTATACAAAAGTCCATTTCCGAGATATGCTTCGATCACCTGTCACATACAAAGGATTTAGAATAAGGCTACGAGCTAAAACGTTTGTCTTACTTGTTACAAATGACTATTGAGCTTTATGCTCGTCTTGATATATACTTTTGTATGTGCCAAGTGAAGTGTATCTCGGAAGTCGGCTATTTGTCTGCGCATGCGTTTATTTGGAGGTCTTAAACTCATTTCCACTCATGTGAATATTGATGGCTTTGTCGTTTGATGTGCAAGTTTTATAGTTTGTGATCTTTCGCTCACGAATATTGCTCCTGAGAATAACATTTCAAGAAAATGTAAGTCTGCCTTCCATTAGAGTGCTGCGGACAATAACTTGCAAGGCATAATTTGTAGATGGAAAAATAATATCGTTAATAATTCGAACAGAATTTATTATTGTCGTAAGGTCAAAACCGCGGAACAAAAATAGCTTGAATTCTCATCCAGGGAGAATAGAGAATAGGCAAGGAGAAAGCAAATTCTGGCAAAAATTTTTACTAGGGGGCCAGGTCCCAGTTTTAGTAATTTGGGCAGGAAGTTGAGAAATTACTTGTCAAATATGAACTACCATGCTTAACAAAGACGAATACTTGATGATCATTATAGCCAAGAATGTCGTCATACAGCCAAAAATTAAATTTAACATGTTCACAATGACTTCTACTTAAAAGGTGTACCTTATCGTGCAAAAACCTTTGATGAATTAGGAGATTTTAGTCGTTCCTTGTTTCGGCGGATTTTGAACCATAAGATTTTGCCATCTACAAACTCTACCTTGCAAATCAAAGTCCAGAGCGCTAAAGAGATCATTCAACAGGCAAAGATCGCATATCAGCTCGCATTGTAACAGCACATCACATATGCGAATCATTGTGCCCGTTCACATGAGAGAAGGTGCCCCTATGTAGTAGGGTTACCCTAGGTGGTAGAGTTTCCCTTCTCCTTTGTTTTACGCAGTTCGTTTCACATGCGAGGGAAAGTGCCCCCATCTTGAAGCTAAGGTGCCCTTCTATGGTAGGGACAAGTTTTGTTTGCATAAGCCCATGTGAAACGAAAGAATAGTGCTATCCCTAGGGTATTTAGCGACCACCCGATGGTAATTGAACACCTAACCCTAGCCCCCCCGAGGATACAAAATTACATGCATTTGAACGCTACAGTCTTGGACAAAATGTTAAGAAAAAGTGGCATTAGCATGTCCAATTTAAATAGAACCCTTTCCCAGCACAATACTGTACACTTGTGCCCCCCTTCCCCCCCTACCCACCCCCAGATCAATGTTGAAGGCTGACGGAAGCATCCGGGCACCCGGCTGAACAAAATTGTACCGGGTGGGGTGGGGGAAGGGCTATTTTGGCACCAAATGTGAGGTGACGCACGCATTTCGCCCAAAACAGGAAAATTCTGAACCCTTGTTGTCTACCCGAGGCTACCCGAGGTAAAGAAAGCTGGTTAGTTTTTTTTACCTCGGGTAACTAGGGTCACCCTATACCTACCCGGGGCAACCTCTATCATGTGAACAGACCATAAATTAAAAATAAAGGCATGCGCAGACAAAATGTGCATATACTCTAGCAGGGCATAATCAGGTGACTAATACTTCATACGCGCGCATGCGCACCAAGCAGTTCTCACCACGCGCGAGTAACGTGCGCAATAATGGAACTTGAAGAATTTCGTTTCGACGTCACACCGTGCCGGCGATATTTTAATCTGTTTTTGCAAAGGAACTCCACAACTGCTCGATAAAGTCTTTTCAGGATATTGCTGTTTTTATAGATATAAAACTACAGCTAGCTATTGACATAATATGGAGCCTTGGAAAACTCCAGCGTGCGTCTTTATTGATTTAATGAGAAAAAAAGATCTTCATAAAAGGTGGTATGGCGTTGCTATGGTAACCTTACGAGTTATAATTTTCATTTCAACCGCTTCTCTTTCATGATCTGTCATGCAGTTGGCTCAAAGGTTGTGAAAGTATAAAACTGAATTATCTATAAATTCAATTTTTCCTATTTGTGTAAATTCAATAAAAAAAATTAAGCCTCCTTAAATATAGCTGCCAATGTGCGTATTAACCGCTCTAAAAATAGCCCAAAAGCTGGGTAGCCGTCACTTCACGTGACGCGCGGCTGGAACAATTGTTCTAGCTTATACCAAGTTCACAGGTGAATAAACACATCTAAATTCATCCACCGGATTGCATATATACATCTCGTTATTTACTCTCCTATAAATACCTTAGCTTGTTCTGCTAATACCTTAGCTTGTTTGTTACACCAAAAATACGCCAAACGCAATCTCAAACGATCCACTCAAACATACCGAATAATTACGTGAGCTGCCCATCGTGTAGAACCTACGGACTTCAACTGCATCGATGGACTGTAGCTGACTGCTTCCCTGTTTCTACATCACTAGTGGCCAGACTTCCAACGCCCGGTCTAGTTGAATAGGCGTGGTACTGAATTAGTATTTCAGGACGGGGCTTGTATCACCCATAAATGTAATCCCACCATAAAAGTAATAACATTTATCCATAAATGTAATAATCATATCGGCCCCCACCACAAATGTAATAATCGACCCCCACCATAAATTAAATGTAATAATAATCGACCCCATGCACCATAAATATAATAATCGACCCAACCATAAATGTTATAATCGACCCCACCATTAATGTAATAAAATTTAATCCCACTGTAATGACAATCATCCATAAATTTAATAATCAACCCCAACCATAAATGTAATAAAACGTAACCATTAACCATAAATGTAATAATCGTTAGTCAACACAGGATATCACATGATTTTTGCAACCATTCTTCACTGACTTGTATCTATTAGTGGGGATTCCATTATTATTACATTTATGGTTGATTGTTATTACATCTACGATGGGTATTACATTTGTGGTTGTTATTACATTTATGGGTGATACAGAGTTTCTCGTAGATTATAGCGACAATTGACCAGATGATTAAGACATAATCTTTTCCTTTATAGACACTTAAAACAAGTCAGACAAACAGCAAACGTTTCAACCAGATACGCCGAATGACTCAAGCGGTTATCAAGCGACTTTACTCTCCGTGAAATGACAAACAATTTAGTCAGAAAGCTGAAACCGAAACAATCCAGTCAATTGTCATATATAACCCAGAGATTTTTCATTCAAGGGCTGTTCAGTCATTCATCTAATGACCTAGTACTTGCCTTTTCGGAGCCAACGAAGCATCTCATCAAAGGCTCGTGGTTGGATCTGCGGTGCTGAAATAGCTGCAGAGCTTACCATGCCGTCATATTCACCGTCTTTGATTTCTTCATTCTTTTTCTCGTCAACAAATTTGGCCATGATTTTCTGATACACGTTCTTTTCCTTTGCCTTCTGCAACATGGCTTCACAACAGTCGATGGCGTCCACATTTTTGTAGCCGAGTTCTTTCAGCAACTTACCAAGCAGACCAGTCCCTGCACCAATGTCCAGGATGTGCATGGCTTTGGAAGACTCATCTGTAAGTTTGAAAACTTTGTTGGCAGCATCGTCAAATTTTTTGACGCAGTACTTGTAAGATTCATATCCTGCTTCATGGCTGAACTGAAATTGATAATCCCGAAAAATCATATAATCAGTGATATACAAATGAAATACAATGGGACAATTTTATTGAGATTTTCTATCTGAAAAAATAAGAATTTTCAGTATTGAGGTTTAAGGTAGCTCCATATATAGTTTAGCACGTGCGAACGCAAGTTCATGAGCATGCGCAACACTGGAACTTGAAAATTTTCTATTTTGGTGACGTCACGCCGCGCGGGCGATCTTTTTTGGACAGAAAATGCCAAAACTTTGTTTAAGAGATTTACTGTGGAAAACGTGCGTTTTTATTAATTTTATTGGAAAAATAACCTTCTTAAAGATGGCGTGTCGTTGCTATGGTAACCGTTCAAGTTATCATTTGCAAACAGTTCCCTGACGTGACTCTTGGTCTATCACAGTTGAACAAGTGTACAGTATTGTGCTGGAAAAGGTTTCTATTTGGGCTGCCTGACTTGGTGGCCTGCAAAATCATGAACAGCTCAAGAGATAAGATTAATAATAATCTGTGAGCGTTTCTTTGAAGTAAATTTGAAAGAGTTGATAGTCTCTACCCCTACTCCCAAAGAAACGCTTGCTACGCCACAGGCAACCCAAGCTCTAAACTAGAGCCGTTTGGCTGGACATTTAGGTTAAGAAAAACTTTCAATGAAAATTTCTTCAAGTGAGAAAATAGATAAATAAACGTATCTCAACAAGAGAAGTGATATCATTACTGACACTAAATTGATTATTATATAGCCATATATATGCATATTATTATTTAAGTATGTGTGATATCCAAATTTATAATTTTATTGTATATATTTTATAATGATTGTATTGTACATTTTATAGTCTTTGGGGCAGTTGTCAATTGGGACTTTGTCCTCTTACTGCCTCCTGTCACACCCTTCTTCTTATTATTATTATCTTTTATTTTTGTATATGTATTTGACTTTTTCTTTGTGACGAATTTTAATAAACATTTAATAAACATTATTATGACATGTATTTGTAAATTTAGCAAGAAGAACGAGATAAGAAAAACTTGATAACTTTTAATCTTGGGTTGCCTGTGGCTACGTAGGATAGAAAGCTTAAAGGCCCACTTGGATGAAAATCGGTGAAAATTGGAAACTGATTATTTCTATATTAAGATTAATATAGTTAAATAACTAGCTCATTATCACAGAGAAATTTTGGTTTAAAACCGTAAAAGAACAATAGGGATGAGTAATCGACGTCATAATGACGTCATTTACTCACAATTTATTTGCTAAAAACCTTGTCCATTTTATCCGTCTCGTTTTTATGTGAGAAAATGTTGCTTCACGGTGATTATTGGTGCCGTATACATAGGTTACACTGAGTTTCAAGTCATTTTCAATTTTCATTGATTTTGATCCAAGTGCTCCTTTAAAAATATAGTAAAACTAACCTTTTCATAGTCACCAGCATGTTTTCGATAGATTTCACTAACCGCCTTTTCTGATAAATCATTTTTGCAGGCACCCGCAAAAATTGGAGGCAACTTGAACTTTTGAGAGTTATCTTGAAGTGTATGGTTGGTTTCCCTGTGGAAAAAAATAGAAAACATATATGTGCTCATATAACCTCGTTTCCAGGACCTTACCTTCTCGCTTTTGCCGCCATTTTGAAAAATGCGAGAAGGGAAGGCCCTGGGAACGAAGTTGGTGCTCATACAGTCATTCTCAAAAAGGTTGTCCAGATAAAAAGACGTTTAGTCATTAAGTGAAACACATTTGCATATATCACATTTTCAATTTTCTGGAAATAATTTTAACTGAAATTACTGCGAGAAAATTGAAAATCTGATATATGCAAGTGACTTTATTGACGACTAAACGTCTTTTCATCTGGACAACTTTTTTGAGAATGACTGTAAGAGAGATGCCATAACATTATTATAAAGATCTAAAAATCCAACAAATAACGTTAGAACATTATTACCAATTTAAATAATTCTAAGATCTTGTGTTTGTAGACCCGTTCCCCACGCCCATTCAAGACAATGTCGTTCAGCGATTTAGACCACAAGTCATGCTCCCAGGATGCTTTGTAAGCCTATGTTTCTACCACAGGAAACCCGCATTTTTGCAAAATTAAATACGCTCTTTTCAAAGGAACATTTAAAGGATATTTGAGGATTTTTAGCAATATTTGTGTGTGTATGAATGTAGAAAGGGGGAGCTAGGGGCCATCAAAAATTGAGCAGTTACCTTTTTCATTTCCACCATCCCCCTCCCTGTAAATAATGACCAGTCCCTTAGCTTTGAGGTAGCCTGCGTAGCGGCGAAGTGAGAGAGGGGGAGGGGAGGGGAGGGGAAGTAGAGGGGAGGGGGAGGGAGGGGACTGGGGAGAGAAGAGAAGGGAGCGCTTTGAGGTGTCCGTATTTGTAGTGAGGTGGCCAAAGAAGAAACCACAAAAGAATCCTACAGAACTGTACGTATTCTAAAAGAGGATAAACGAAACAAATATAGACGTAAAAGGAAGGCTTTGGGGCCATGGATTTACAAAATTGTTTTGAAAAATTGTTTAAGAAAATTTTACAGAGTTTTACAACCTAGCATCCGTAGTGCTTCTCACTGGTCCTCTTGAAAAAATAATGTCATGCTAGCGTGATATAAGGGTCTATTACGGACCGCGGACAGATCGTCTGGAATATGGGAGCATTGAGTTACGATTATGTTATCAGATTATCGTCTGCTACGTGATCGTTTTGTTTGCATTAAAGTCGCCAAGCCGGGCTCCCTGTGGTATCTGACATGGGATTTATCTTCCGCCGTAACACTATACATTTATATTCCATTTTTCAGTGTTTTTCGTTAACAAGAACAGCAAATCAATGATAATGTGCAATGACTAAATGCTGCAGCAGTTCTTAATTTTGGAATTTTCCGCCAAGCCATATCAGATTTCGCGACCTGGTCAGCCGGTCACTCAATCTTTGTCTGATATCGCATTGAAGTATTGCTGAACAATGAACAATGATTCTATAATAACAGCACCAACTGTTCAGTGTTAACATTTTGAGAAAAACTCTATTCTTCGTTTGCAACCACGTGGTATATTGAGGTTTTGAAATTTGGAAATACTGATCATTTCTTTTGCCAAGTAAAATAAAATGCTTATGGCAACACCTTTGGAATAAGTTTTGGAGTACAAAAGCGATTACTTACCAAGTTATCGGCGAATGAAATTACTAAAAAATGCATGGCGGGGCCATCTTGGAGGAGGTCATGGCTGATCCTCCAACATTCATGGATGCCAAAATTTTAGAGCACAATAATTCAAGCATAAAGTTGACAAGTATCAAATATCATTTAACTATAAATAGCACTTCGAAGTATATAGAAAACCAAACTAATTTAATTTGACACAATTTGTAGTGATTTCCACGGCTTTTTAGGCGCGTGACTTTGTGTTGTGCGACACAACTCGAGGCCCTTTGGCGGCTTACAACTCATACCAAAAAAACATCTTGCACATCAAAATATTTCAATAAAAGTCCTACAGAATAACTCACAATACAATTTTCTGAAACATATGATAAAATAAAACCGATAGGAAAATGAATGAAATTCTAGTTGAAAGTTTTTGATCTATGACGTCACGGTAATGTGCAAAGGAAGAATTGCGTAAAAGCCTTTCGGTACTGACATTTTCACTAGCGACGCAAACACAAGCGTAAGCAGAAAATGCTCCGTTTTCATTGAGATAACATGGACGTAAGCACAAGAAAAATGATATTTTTACTCTTATCTTTATCCTGGCAATAACTATCAAAAGGTCGCTGAATCGGAAATTAAACCCTCTGTGAAACATTAGAACAATACCACCACAAAACCAACATTTATTGCTTTGAACTTCGACAATGTTTTTTGAAATAAGTGTATATTACAACAGTGTAAACTGTCGTGCTGTCTCTTAAGCTGCTATCCAGTTAAGGCTTATTCATTTCCTTGTTTTTGCATTGTTGATTCAACTGACTAGAGAATTGCAATTCATACATTTGACTATACCTAACTGCTTAACTACAATATGCATAGGTACTTACATTATTTTTCACTAGTACTGGTCTTGTAGAATTCTTCTGTGATGATGGTCGACAGGAACGTGCGAGAAATCAGCTAGTGGTCACTCGATTACGGTGCAGTGTGAAAAGGACACCGCCCTGTCGTGACCGTGTCAGTGCCGTGATGTCTGTAAAATGTGACCATGGGATGCTGTTTTCACAGTCACACGAAATCTACTCTAGTGATCACGCAGCAGTAAGTCACGCGAGAGAAGATATCCAATCGGCCAACAGCGCATTTATTAGCTAGGGGTAGGGATGGGAAGATTTTGGTCATCACATATCCGACGTGACACGAAGCAGTATCAGTAATAAAGGTGTTTAGTTCCATTTTTGCAATAGGAAAGACTTAACATCAGACCTTTGTTCGGTGATTCAAGCATACGTTTTGTAACTGGATATACGAATGTCCTCAGACAAACAGTGACGCAACACTTGATCATGATGAGTGACTCCTCAACTAATGACCCATTGCTAATGATCGCAAGTATATGCACAGGTAGCCCAAGCTTGCTGTTTGTGTTGATTTGCTGTAGAAATTATAGGGGGACTTTTTGAACATTCGAATTTTTGCCCTAAAATGTAATAAAATTCAATGAAATACTCACAGTGTCTTCTTGTTGCTCTTAATAATCTCCTAACTGAGTTACAGACGATTTCGTGGTTTCGGTACTTCAGTCCCCAAACGGGAATCGTCTGAAACTCAGTCAGGAGATTATTAAGAGCAACAAGAAGACACTGGGAGTATTTCATTGAATTTTATTACAGTTTAAGGTAAACTAGACGCACACGTGCACGTGCGTTCACTCGTGCTCCGGGAGCCCCCTTTTAGGAGAGGCTTCGATGACCGGCCCCGTTCGTACTCTTCCCCGAGTCGTGTCAAGCATTCTTCACCATTCCGGGAAATAGTTAACCGTAACATAAAGACCCTTTTTGAATCGGCTAACTTCAGTAACCTAAACTAAAGAATATCTGATTGATCAATTTGTCTGTCAGCAGCTATTAGTGTTAAAGGCCTGGGCACGAGTAAGGGACGGACCATTAGATTTTTGAGGGGAGGGTTGGGCAATAACCAAAAAACCATTCGAGCACAGCTTTAAAGGAAGAAAAAAAAATCGTGCAAAGCCAAAGTCCCCTAAAAAATATTCGTGCAAATTGAAAATTATATTCGTACATCGTCACTAACGACGAAAAAAAATTCCTGCACGACAAGAATTGCCCAACCCTCCCCTCAAAAATCTAATGGTCCGTCCCTAAAAATCGAATGTTCAAAAGTTCCCCTATTAATCTCTAGTAAATCAACAAAGGTCATTCGTATATCCAGTTACAGCACGAACGCTTGAATCACTGAACAAAGGTCTGATGAATTAAGCAACAGTTTACTACACTTATTAATAAGTCTTTCATCACTGGTTGCCATATATGGCAAACCAGTCGAAATCTGCAGGGAGTGTCTCCGTTTTCTTTTTCTTTCTCCATTTGTGCAGCAAATCGAAAACGTTGTGCAACATGCTTTGTTATGATTGGCTGAGAACTCAAGCATGTTAAGGCCTGTGTTTTCTTTGTTGGGGGTCTAAAATCAATTTTATTTTTGTTCTGTAATCGTTTTTGTTTCAAACCTTACAAAAATTGGCATGGGCATATAACTCGTTGACCTTAAGAATTTAGGGTGAAAAGTTTTAAGGTAAGGTGATCACGTGACCACGATCCTGGCTCCCATCAACGAAAAACTTTGATTTAAAATGGGGAGATGGATTTCATGTGTAGGTAAAACTTAATAGTATATTTTCACTTCTTCCCAAGAGATGTATAGGAATCTGCCTTATTTATAATTAATACCTGAACTATCTTTTCTCATTAAGGTGATAAATGCTAATGTTTGATTGAACAAGCAGGTCACGTGACCTATTTTGCATAATATCTCCTAAATGAGCAATGGTGGTTCAGGTGTTAAGGCAGATTCATATACCTCTTAGAGGGAGAACTGAAAATATATCATAATATTTCAAGTAAAGATGATAGCCATCACCCCATTCTATTTCAAATTTTGAGGGTGTATCGGAATGAGGTTCAAGGTCACGTGACCGGCAAATCCCTGATTTTTTCATCCTGAAATGTTCAGGTCATGGAGTTATGCATCCATGCAAATCTTGGAGAGGACTGAGCAAAACACGACGCCAGGAAAAAAATAAATCGATTTAAGTTGTAATTGGCCTTCGACCCAGGCCTTAACATACTTGAGAACGCAAAAACAATGCCCTTCATTCATCACCTTTGGGCGCGACGCACTAGTCACTTGTGCGAACTCTTCGAAGTGATCGCAAGCTCGACGCAAGCCAGGACAGAGAGGAATGCAAGATATGATGGCGGCCAAGTGACAAAATGGCTTTAAAAACGGACTCCTCGAGCAGTAAACATTTTAGATACTGAACTTTTGATTTTTCAGGTCTCGTAGCGGATCGTCACTCATATCGAGAGGCTTTTATAGTGGTGGTACAATAAATGTTATTGGGAGTTTGGTGCCTTTCCTTCTCTTCTGCTTCAAAACCAACAGTAAGAAAAATGAACAAGAATTAAAAAGAAAAAAGGAGGAAATACTGATTGTTCACTATTATAATACAATAAAAAGAGCATCAAATCAAATAGTTAAAAATTCAGGGTGCTTTCCATTTAGTGGAACCAACTAATTCTTAGGAATGATTCCAGTCAGAGCTAATGGACATGTACCATTTAAGAACTGGCCGTTCTGGCAAGTAGGTTCCACTAAATAGAAAACACCCTCAGTTGCAATAATTAAAGACCAATCAGAGCGCTGTTTCCGCTCCACATCTGGTTTTATCGAAGACAAAGAAAGAGTTAGGAGTTGCGGCCTGTCCCGTATATCTCGATCGCCAGCAACTTACAATGCCGCTGCTTTCGATTCGTCAGCATTGCATTGCAAGTTATTGCCACTTAAAAAGTTGCCAGTTGCAAGAAGAACTACCTCGTGTAATCAATTAGGACCTTGCTAAATTTCATCAAAACGATCGTTCACTCTGGAAGATGTAGAATACTCCAAGAGCAACAGGAGCACTCGGCCATATACCGGCCTTGTGTTCATTATGTTGCTTTTCGATCGTATACTCTACATATCATACTGTATTTTGTACTCGTTGACTGTGCTTAGAATCCGGCTTTATCACACGTAAACCTTTAAGAAATTGAATTTATTAAAATAACGAACTCACTTCAGCCCGATTTACAGTTTTTTAAAGGCACAGCACCCTCAATTCTGGTCACGCTGGCCGATCAGCACCCGTAATTATTGTGTGAACTCAAAATTTGTTGATGATAGGGGGTGCCACACCCAAAATAATCGGTCCACATTCCAAGAATTAGGAGTGTCGTACCATAGAAAGATGGTCGTGCATGTAGATCGGGTTTTGTGCCAGCTAAGCATCCATCAGGAAATTAAATGAACTTCCAGTGTGGATTATAGTTTTTGATAAACAAACATTAAAGCTTTTTTCAATATCACGGAATTACCAACGTTATCAAAATAATCAACTAATTCTTTGGTGATTAGTTTCCATTTTGATTCTTCTTCAAATCGAACCAATTTCGTCTTGTAACCAAGGCTTTCCATTTCAAAATCCGCTGTTCGAATAGTGAAGCCAAATAGTCCACCTAAAAATAATCATGATGTCATTTAATTTGTGCTGGATAGCTGAACAGTTCACCATCTTTCGGCTCCAAACAGGTGCACTCCCCCTCAAACCTGTGACGACACACCCGCCCCGGGTACGTAATATGAAGGACTCCCGCCTCGCCAGCGCGAGGCCACCTTCAATCCACTTTTATTGCGCCCACGAGCCTTCTTCACTCGAAGACTCGCGAACCCTAACCCTAAACCCTAAGGATGAGGGTGTGGCACATATTAAGTCCATGTGGAGAGAAGGGGAAGGTTGGAGCTCGATATCGCCGCGGTCAAATGCATGATATGTCGAGTCGAGCTGTTCTGTATAGGTGATGTGATGATATTGATGTTAATCCAATCCACGAGTTATATACGCCATTTGCGGTTTGATTTTTTAAACAGCTCAGAAACTAATGCGATGACCCAAATATTGTTCATACTATTTTATATCTGCACATCCTAAAGTACACATTCTTACAAAAATATCATGGTATGAAAGTCATTTATTATAATTACAACCAGCTTCCAACCTTTCTATTTACCATTTTTAAGCCAACGAAGCATCTCATCAAAGGCTCGAGCCTGGATCTGCGGTGCTGAAATAGCTCCAGAGCTTACAATGCCGTCATATTCACCGTCCTTGATTTCTTCATTCTTTTTCTCGTCAACAAACTTCACCATGATTTTCTGATACACGTTCTTTTCCTTTGCCTTCTTTAACATGTCGTCACTGCAGTCGATAGCGTCTACATTGGTGTAGCCGAGTTCTTTCAGCAACTCACCAAGCATTCCGGTTCCAGCACCAACGTCCAGGATGCGTAAAGATTTGAAACAATCGTCTGTTTGGTTATACACGGTCTTTACGGCAGCGTCAAAAACTTTGCTACAAAATGTTGGTGCCACGTAACCAGTCGCTGATAACTCCTAACAACAGAACCGCGATTAGGTGAAAAAGGGCCAAACAACAGCGCGCCGCAAAATGCATGCGTGCCTTATGAAATGCCTCCCCATTGGAAACAGTCGACAATGAAACCAAACTTCAGTACCGGCGAAACTTAAATCACAGAAGCCAAACTCAGAACCAACTAGACGCCTAATAGGCGTTCACTCGGGCTACACCTGTGTATAGTATTTGGGGAGAAATGGAGAACAGAAGTTGATGGAAACCAGTTTGACTTGTCAGTGTCTTTTGATTGCAAAAATGCATGACAAGTACTCCCAGAGTAGAACACAAATTATATTGGGGAGAAAGTAGTTTGTACATAATTGTACCACATCATGGTGGTTATTAATATACTGCTGGTCTTTTTATCACGCCAGACATATACAGTACACAGTCTGCATTATTTTGTAAATGCCTACCAAATGATCCAATATGATCTATAGATAATACATTATAGCTCACACAATTTAAATTTCTATTCTGTACTTTTTACTTTGATTTATGGAAACAAAACTTACAAACTGTGGCAGACTGTTTCGATGTCCAAGTTAAAATGATTTGGATATTGCTGTTGTCACATTGGTAGATTCTAGAAGTACCACAGTTACCTTTCTATGAAATCATTTCAGTTTCTTAACACAACTTTTGAATACATGCATTACCATGCTTTTAATATGGAGCAGATCAATGATTATAGCAGTAGTCAGCCCAGGGGGGGGACTCCCATCGAAAATGGGCGGGGATGATCGTCGGAAATTTTCAAAAATACCCCTAAAAGATACCGGAGTCTTACGAAGGTGGGCGTGGCAGCATAAGATTTTTACCCCTAAAAGATACCAATTTAAAAGCTGTCGTTGCTGTTATTATTATGTAATATGTTATTCTCTTAAAAAGATACCCTAAAAGATTCCAGCTTAGACTTTGGAGGCCCCAAAACCTTTAATACACCCTAAAAGATACCAGATCCCTGATTTTGACCCCTAAAAGATACGACGATCATCCCCGCCCAACGATATATGGGAGTCCCCCCCACCCCCCGGGGTAGTCAGTTGCTGATGCTTTATTTGAAGAAGTGTAATGTCATACAGTATATGCTCAGTACCGATACCATATATATAGCTCCTCCGTGCACATCAATCTGATACTACTACATACAGTAATATCTTCAATTCAATCCACTTTATCTTGTTTCTGTGAACATGGTTGCACAAAGCTTGTACAAATTTGTGGTTGAGTATCACTTTTCATTGATTGAAAATATCATTTTGTACATTCTAAAATTATTCTTCAATTGTTGCTAATATAAGGTCTCATAAACATTACTATCATTTCCATGATTATCCATCACTATATTCTTATCTGCTAACATTGAGCATGATTGACAATAAAGTGCATTCAATATAATCATGACACTGTACAAAATACAGATTGCACTAAATATTTAGAAGTTAATAATAAAAAATCATTTGTTTTCCATTGTTTATTTGGTGTAATTTGCACCATTTACTAATTCCTGTTTCCTGGCTTAATTATTGAATACACCTTAGTCACCTTATTACGCAAAGGCCAAGAATCTCCTACTGGTCTTTCTAGTTAAAATAAACATTGTAGATATTGTTAGTTAATTAGTTCGTTTTTAACACGGCTCTCAGGAAGAGCATGACTGTAGACACCGTGTAAGCAAATATTATGTGCAAGCAGTAGTGGAATATATTTATTAATTAAAACAAACTACTGATCTATTTAAGACAATATCTCCGTGTCTTACATGTCTGTCCTCACTGAAGTGAAGTTCGCTGCCACAAATCGATCTGTCTCGTGTTCTTGGACGATCAATACATTATAAGTTGATTACAACAGCTGGTAAGAAGGTCATTACTAAATTCGAGAATTCGATATTAACGATTAAAGCAAAGTATCTTGAGATTAAAAGCCAATAGTTCGAAAAATTCCGATTGATAGCGTCCGCCATTTTGTTCTCAATCTCTCGCGACCACAGGAAGCCTCGTGGTCAACAGTGTACCCCAAAGGCTTCTGGGTAATTTGCCGATTTGCGACGTTGATAGATAGATAGATAGATAGATAGATAGATTGATAGACCGAAAAGGTAAACCTAGACTCGAGCTACCACAGGTAGCCCGAGTAAAAATTAATGAGGTTAAGCTAGCCTTTTCTCCTAGTACTTTCACCGCGTTTCATGTTTTCACCCGTGCTCAAATTAAGCTCAAAGATATAATATGGAAAAATCTACTGATAAAAATTCTAAAAATATTGGGATTAAGAAGCGAACACGCGTAAGCCCTCGAAATCTCGAGCATGCACAGTCGTTTTGCCGCGCGCGGTGTGGGGCTGAACTGCATGTAAGTCTCGTAAACTCAGCGCCGTACCATACACGTACGAGAAGAGTTCTATGTTGTAAAGTTAGAGTTGTAATAGTCCAGTTTCTAGTTACTAGAGACCGCTGAGCTTCCCGACAAAAGGCGCATTTATACAGGGTTAGCCTCCTTTTCAAGAAAGACCCATGGGAGTAAACGCGATTTTTTGGTTTTGTTTTGTTTTGTTAACAACAGAAAAAAATCGAGTTTACTCCCATGGGTCTTTCTTGAAAAGGAGGCTAACCCTGTATAAATGCGCCTTTTGTCAGGAAGCTCAGCGGTCTCTAGTAACTGGAAACTGGACTATTGGTATGCTTTTGCATGATCGGCTGCACTTTTTCAAACTAACAGAGGGCAACAACTAAACAACTGCAGTGGCCATTACAGTAAATACAGTAGTATACAGAATAGCGGTTCTGAGTCGGGCGGATCAGGGCGGATTTGCGGATATCCGCCATGGGAGTGACGTAATGGCTATTCTGGGTACTACTACAATGTGACGTCATCAGACGTAAGAGCCTATCAGAAATCGAAGACCCCTCTGGTTCGTTCGAACACGTCATATCTATTTTTAGAACTGACTTCAGCACGATTGAATTCCTCGAACAATTTACTAGAATAATAATACTAGAATCTAGCTAGAATACTAGAATCTTCACTAGAATCTTCGTGCTGAAGTCGGTCAAAATCTATGTCTAAAAATAGTTCTTACCGCGCTCCGAACCGGTACAGATCTAAAAATCTTTGGTTTTGTCAATCAGTTTGAGTCAAGTTTGTCTGTGTACCTTTCAACCATATGAAAAGATCTGAATTGACATATGTCAGAACCACCATGGTTCAGCAACTCCTGAAAAAGCCACTAGACCAAGTGTCAGAGTAGAAAGATTAACTCAATATCAACAAAGAAATGACTTTTCAAAAATTCAACTCATATTTAAGGGAATAAACCAGGATTTTGAAACTTTGAAACGTTTATCAAGTCTCTCGGCGCGCATTACTTAATCCCGAAAAACAAAAACAATGAAAGTCTGGTTGGTTCAGAAAGATTTAAATAATTATACAGAACTAAAACAACACAGCGAACGACTAGAATTCTGAAAATAGAAATGTTAAATCGCTTTGGTCGTACCGGATTTGTACCGAACTGATACCGGGGGTATCGGAGCCATTCCGGCTAAAAATAAACTTGTACCGACACTGTACCATGCAAGGTTCTAAAAATAGATATGACGTGTTCGAACGAACCAGAGGGGTCTGCGATTTCTGATTGGCTCTTACGTCTGATGACGTCCCATTGTAGTAGTACCCAGAATAGCCATTACGTCACTCTCATGGCGGATATCCGCAAATCCGCCCTGATCCACCCGACTCAGAACCGCTATTCTGTATACTACTGAATACAGCTTTCTGCGAATCACAAGTTTGCGTCTCCCCAGCAACCATCCCCTCCCCTCCCCCCCAGTTGCGCCAGCTACGCAGGCTAGGTTTTTTTCCTTTTCTTTCTTCCTTATTAATATAGTCGGGAAATCACAGACAGAACAAGTCCCGAAAATGAAATCCTCACCTCCTCATAAGTACTTGAAAATACTTTATAAAATTCTTTCATTTGGCTCTCCGACAAATCGTTTTGATTAGAAAAGTCCAAAAGACATTCTGATAGCTGACCTTGAGTTTTTGAACACCTATAAAGACGACAATTAGAAAATCAGTACAAAACACAAACCTCCTCCCAGCCTCCTCCCAAGAGATACCAGCGATAACAAGCTAATGGACATTATTATTATGAACATAAAATTGAACGGTCGATCGATACGCTTTTGTTGGGCAAATTTCTTCCATTTGGGAACAAGATAATAAGCGATGGGCTCTTTTGATACCCTGAGAGAGACCAGCCATATATTTATGAGGAAATGCTGAAACTCTAAACTTCAATTTTAACACACTAAAAGATACCAAATCGCTGATTTTTACCCCTAAGAGATACGACGAGCATACCCGATCCTTTTACAATGGAGTCTCCCCGGGGTAAAATCTCTTTAGAAAGCCACATATCGATATCGATATCGATTGATATCGTTAGAATGTCTGGTGAATCGACAGCCTAGTCCCCAGGCGTCCTCTGCGAGCGCTGACGTCACGTTTTGAAACGAGAGACGGGATAGCCTGGGGACTAGGCTGGTGAATCGACATTTTGCTTAGTACATAGACTACTCTCAGTAGTTCAGTAATTAAATCCACATATATTTATACCGCATGAACTAAAACAACAATTCTTTGTTAGATTCTCTGTAACACAAGATATTTATCAAGTACTTTTTTAGCTGCTAGGGCAAGTTATCATTGACATCAATCAAATATTTTTTTAATCATTGCCGAGCATTAGTTGTTTGTTATCAGTCAATTCAGTGAAGGCGAAATTTGTTGTTTCAGCCTCTGGAATTTCATTTCTTAATTTACTAAGCACTTTTGTTTTGACAGTTCAATGGTCTTCAATGTCGCACTAATATTCATCAAGCTCACGAACGCTTTTGTGACGTTTACCAAGGGAAGACACTGTTCGGTGTAGACGAGTTTTTTGGGGTCAAACTTTTCGCTGAATTAATAAGTTTTCAAAACTTTTAAAAAATGTAAAGCCTGAAGAAGACGACCAAAGGATCGTCGAAACGTCGTAAACACTTAAACATTCACCGTGAAACCCTAGAAACTTCACAGAAATTAAGAATAAGATGTTTCCCCACTAAAATTATGTCCAGAACTTAAGAATACGCTTCAAATCGCCTTTTATTACGAGCGTTAATCGGTTTGAGTCGGAACACGTTCGCAGCATTCGGGTTTGGCTGATCGGAGTGGCTTCCGAAGATACCTCCTTCCGAAGGATGCCTTAGCGTGCTCCAGCATTCATTTTTTGGTATTATATTGACTTGTAACGCTTTACTTGTTGCTTTGAACCACGACAATGTTTTTTGAAATAAGTGTATATTACAATAGTTTAAAGGTGCTGTCTCAGTTTTAATTGAATGAACAGCATTTCAGGAAGGCATTCAGAATTGATTTAGTTAGAGAATAAGAAATATTTTCTCATACACTTCTTTGTAACGAACATACTAACAAAAAAGGTTTATTCATTTCGATTCCTTGTTTTTGCATGGTTGATGTCTATCAAGACCTCGGCCGGTCTGATATTTTCCCATACAGACCTCGCGCTCGGTTAATAACCCTTTAGTATACATACATACATACATACATACATTGTTGTTAATGTTGAACTTCTTCAGTCCTCCGTGAGAGCTCCTTTTTTTGGTAGACCATAGGTTTTCTATCAGCATCCGTCTCTCACAACTTACTGCTGTTTCTATTATTTATTTAATGCAAACTAGACCACAGAATAATGTGATCAGTAACCAGAAACCGTGGACAGCTGTTTCGGCCTTGTTAGGCCTCGTTAGCACGGTGAACTGGATACTGGTCAAGTTCCCACTAAGACCATAGAAAGCCCAAGCTTTTTAGCCTGCGTTGCTGGCGGTCTGCGGTTTTTACAAGCTTTTTTGTAGTATGTTCGTTACAAAGAAGTGTATGAGAAAATATTTCTTATTCTCTAATTAAATCAATTTTAAATGCCTTCCTGAAATGCTGTTTTTCTTCCTTCAACAGCAATTGCAAAGTCAATTTCTGTCTATATCCTGTAATTAATTAATTACAAAGCAACCGACATGCTAATGAGCTCGGCTTATATATTCTAATGAGCTGTTTGGAGTTGCACGAACAAGAAAAAAGCCCAAAACACCGTAAAAATGCATGTTAACACAAGAAGTATGTCTAAAGTAATATCCAGTACTAGTGGACAGTGTTAATCAGCTTTTGCAAAAACGTCGATCATTTAACTGGTGTGATCAAAGCTAAGCTTTGAACAATTCTAGAAAACTGTTTTTGTTTAATTTGTTTTGTTTTTCGATCCTTAAAGGATAGTTATTCCTTTTTGACAATTTATGTGATATATTTTTTGTACAGATAGTTCAATTATAAACCCTTCCATCTTATAAAAGTTTTTTTTTTTCCTACCTGTTTTTTAGGTTGCAAGAACTAGTTTAACCCCTAGGGTTGTTCTCTTGCAACCTCCACAATTTTGTTGTTGTTGTTGTTGTAAAATATTATTGCTGCGAGCGAAGCGAGCAGCGACACTAATCGTGTCATGCGCGGGATGTTTATAGAGCTCTGAACTCGATTATTTGGCACGTACGTGGAATCAACGATGATTTGTGACGTCATCAAAATATGCTTGGAATGATCGCTGACCACGCGATTGGAGTCTTTGTTTTCTAGCTAAGTTGTCGTTGTTATTCAGATTTATCATACCCCGGGAATTTACTGAATCCTGCTTTGTATTCGTGGAAGTGTTCAGCAAGGCCATGAACTGTTTAGTGATATTTCTCAGGAAAGACAATGTCCTTTTATGAGTCTTTCATCGCCGTTGTGCGCTCGATCGAAGCAAGACGATATAAAGTTGCATTCCAATGTTCTCCTCTTCAAAGAGGTAAAATCTCTTTAGAAAGCCACACGATATCGCTAAAATTTCTAGTGAATCCAAAATTTTGCTTTCTTTACGCAGACTACTCGGCTCAGTAGTTCAGTTAAATCCACATACATTTATGCATTCTCTATACATTACAAGGCAAATTATGTGTCGGATATTTATCAAGCACTATCTCTTTTGGCTGCCAGGGAGCGATACACATCCTTTCCTAAACAAACTTTAATCAGTGATTGTTTGAAAAAGCAATATATTTCATTGAATAAAATGTATACTTGTTCATTTCTAAAACTTGTGTTGTCGTAGTCAGTTAGTTTTATAATCATTGCCAACACTAGCCGTTTGTGTCCGACACTGAATTAACCTGGAGAATTTAATATGTTCTTAAGTCAATATTGAAGGTCAACTAGCAGTCTTCGTCACACAACGCACAGGAGATAGACAAGAAACATTTGATATATATCAGACAAAGCGGTGTACTTTCGTGAGTTTTAGGGGAACAGTTCTGCTAACGTGGATACACCAGCTATTTCTGCTCGCAGCATTTCACTTTCTATTAGAAACGGCTAGTATTCTTGTATAAATGAGTGTGGAAATAAAGAACCTTTGAACCTTTGCTCGATTCTTAAACAAAAAGCTAGGAATCTAATGAATAAACTTAGTAATTATATTTGTAAATATGACCAAGGGCACTAGAACCATGAAATTGAGCTTATTATTAAGCTGAGATCATTGATAATAAACAAAGTTTTACTTAGCTCAAATGTCGCTTGTTATGTAGTAATTATAGTAATATTTTGCTGCTTATAAGCCTTCAATTGCTTTCTTTTTTACCGCTCAACGATCCAGCGAACAATTTACTACGATTGTACACCGCTGTACACACCGCCTGTACCAGCCAACGCCGTCGCGACAGTTGTTATTGATTAACTGATAAATTGAACTAAATCGCCTCTTTACACCAAAAGGGTTAGGGGTAGGAAACAACTAGCGGCTCCTTTGACCATTCGTCTGCCTGGATAATTGGATTAAGTTGGCAGTACCTAGGGCAATTTGTTCACTCAACGATGACGGATTAACCTACGTCGGTTGAGTAATCGTACGCCGAAGTTGGCTTGGCAAAACGTCGGGATTTGAAAAACGATCCCGTCGCGATGACAGGTCGTGCTCTGTTTTGAAACGGGTTATTAGTTGTCCTGCTGTAACCATCTCTGTCATTCATTGCTCTATTCCGTCAAAATCCGATCAACGTACAAGAAACTGTACAAAACTCTAGTAGATATTTTAATTTAATATCCCGTTTAATATGCCAGTACTATTAGAACCACAAACAGCAGGTAATCTATTACTGTCAACTACGAATACCGAGGTACCCCAAATTTGCTCCTCCAAGGTTGGTCTCCAGAGAAAGAGTATTATTGGTGGTGGTTTTGAAGATGTTCTCCTCTCCCTGGTATATCAAATAGTCGTAGTAATAGCTGTCAGTTTTATTTATGGAGCCCGTTACAGCAGGACAACTAATAACCCGTTTCAAAACAGAGCACGACCTGTCATCGCGACGGGATCGTTTTTCAAATCCCGACGTTTTGCCAAGCCAACTTCGGCGTACGATTACTCAACCGACGTAGGTTAATCCGTCATCGTTGAGTGAACAAATTGCCCTAGGTACTGCCAACTTAATCCAATTATCCAGGCAGACGAATGGTCAAAGGAGCCGCTAGTTGTTTCCTACCCCTAACCCTTTTGGTGTAAAGAGGCGACTTAGTTCAATTTATCAGTTAATCAATAACAACTGTCGCGACGGCGCTGGCTGGTACAGGCGGTACAGCGGTAAACAATCGTAGTATACAACTGTTCCTTGGATCGTTGAGCGGTAAAGAAGGCAATTGAAGGCTTATAAGCAGCAAAATATTGCTACAATTACTACATAACAAGCGACATTTGAGTTAAGGAAAACTTTGTTTATTATCAATGATCTCAGCTTAATAATAAGCTCAATTTCATGGTTCTAGTGCCCTTGACTAGACCACAGAAAGCCCGCAAGCTTTTTGTGCTTACTGGCTTTAGCCAGTAACGCACTATGTCATCGTCTGTGTAGGTCCATGCGTGCGTGCGTGGGTGCGTAATTCGGAAATTTCCGAAGTTGACACGAAGTATCTAAACGGAAAATATGCGAAATTCGTCCGAGGCTTTAATCAGCATTGATTTCGATCATCGATGGTCAATAATAACGTTTTTGGTTCTGAAATATATCTTTTTATAGCAAATTATTATTTTTATTTATAAAATGTTCAACTTTTGACAAAATAATCAATCAATATGGCGTCTTCGATCTTCGAAGCCATTCGGTTATGAAACAGGAAGCCCAACCTTGGAAGAAACCGCTGATCTTTACTGCAGACTCGTCTTTCCATGTGCTCTGAACGCTCCGGTTGAAGACGTATTTTGGTAAGTAAACAGTGTTTTCCTTCCCTTTTCTCGATAAAATCAGACACAGCTTTTGCAAAATGTTTTCGAAGTATGTTTCTAAAGGTTTTTTCAGGATTTCATGGAGTTTACAAAGGCTTTTTACTACAAAGACGAGCCGAAAAACACTGAGGTGTTTGTTTGACAGCCATGCAGCTACGATCCAACCACTCAGACAACTCACGACCATAAAAGATTCCTGTGACGATATGTCGACTCAAAAGTCTTTGGAAGACTTCAATAATTCCTCTTTGAGGAACTTGAATGAATTCCTGGAGAAGTAAATGCAACCAAAGAATTGTTGACCTTAGTTGAGTTAAAGAAAATAATAAGTTGAGTTTTTAAATAAAAAACTCAATATAACATATAGAAAATGTTTGTCTTTTGTAATCATTTACTCATTTAAAATTATTTTTTCCTATACAGTTCATCCCAAATAGTTGTTGCAAACAACAACAACAACAACAACAACAAAAACTCCACTCCTTAGGTTTATCAACAAACATTCTTCTATTTATTTGTTAATTTTCTGATAGGTACTTTATGGGTAGGCAAAGACAATCATGTAAAAATTTAAATATAAATTAATTTAAAACATATTTTTTTTATATCTGGTTTTGCTATTAGCAATACCAGTAACCACACAATGTCATAGACAACTTTTGTTTACTTTGGTATCAACAGTAACCACATTACCGCGAGGGCAGATTCAGGGAGGAGCAAAAATGAAACTTCAAGCCCCCTCTTTTTGCCGAAAAATACTCAGTTAACAAGCATAATTGACTTTATATCATATCATGAGAAAGATTATCAAAGAAAAATATAATATTTACACGGTTAATGAATGTTGAATTCATTTAATTTTGTTGAATGTCTTGTTTAGTTTGTTTTAGCTATACCAGTAAGCACACGATGTCGTAGACAGCTTTTATTTCTTTTTGTTAGTATGTTGATCGTTACAAAGAAGTGTATGAGAAAATATTTCGGCTTATTCTCTAACTCATTAAAAAATCAATTTTGAATGCCTTCCTGAAATGCTGTTCAGTGTCTTTTTCTTCCTTCAACAGCAATTGCAAAGTCAATTTCAATCTGTATCCTGTAATTACAAAGCAACCGTGGTTTTTACATGCTAATGAGCTCGGCTTATTCTAATGAGCTGTTTGGAGTTGCACGCGAACAAGGAAAAAGCTCAAAACACCGTAAAAATGCATGTTAACACAAAAAGTATGTCTAAAGTAATGTCCAGTGGACAGTGTTAATCAGCTTTGGCAAAAAAGTCGATCATTTTGAACTGGTGTGAGCAAAGCTGAGCTTTGAACAATTCTAGAAAACTGATTTTGTTTTGTTTCAGTGTTTTTCGATCCTTAAAGGATGGTTGACTTTGAAAAATGAAAATAAAGCTGTTTTTATGAAGCTGTTTTTAATTTTTAATTTTTCCCTTTACGTACATTTATAAGTACATTTTGTAGTCTTCACATTAGTACAGCTCATTAGAATATTCAGAGCTCATTAGCATGTAAAAGTGCGGTATACGAATTCACTCTAATAACTGAGAGAGGCAAGAAAGTTTAATTAACAGGAGACTTGCAAAAAGAAGGATAAGAATTGAACACATTTTTAAAGAGATAAAAACGTTCAAGGCAGTTGGACAGCTTTGGCGTAACACTTGATGAGTGACTCCTCAACAAGCCGAAATGACTCATTGCTATTAAATGAGTCGTAAGAATATGCACAAGTAGCCCAAGCTTGCTGTTTGTGTTGATTTGCAGTAGAAATTATAGGGGGACTTTTTAATTTGAACATTTGAATTTTTGCCTTAAAATGTAATAAAATTCAATGAAATGTCCGAAAGTTGATTTCGGCACAAAATAAGTCACTTTTTGTTTGGGTTCTTCACGTTTATTCACTACCTTATTCACTCGATACACTCAGTTCACTTCTCTTGTAGCGTCCTCTAGCTCGTGTACACACTCGCACCACACCCCCTATCACATTTCACTCTGGCTCACATCCGCTCTGAAAAGATTACAAAATTACTTCCGGTCACGCTCCCCTAAAATTTAGAAATCATTTCTTAAATTTTACAATCCGTTGATTATAAATCTACGAAAGTTCATTTACTATCAATACATTGTCATTGCAATCATAATCCTTCAAACAGCAACAATAAAATGAATACAAAACTATACACTTCTTGTAGTGTTCATGGTTTTACAGTTCAATCAGATCAATCACTTGCGTGATGACCAAATGTTCAACAGTTTAACTCTTCGTCTTCAAGCATAGTCCTTATGACTTCCTTTGCGTTCTGCGCCGCTTGTCGGGTACTCCTCCTGTGGTGTGTGGGTTGCTGTACCTGTAACGTGTCAGCTGCTGTTGGTTGAGTGTCCACCTTAATCTCCAAGGGGCAAATAAGAGACAGTGGTCTCTCAAGGTGATGTCCCCTGTGAAGTAACTTTACTCCCCTAATTACTCCGTCCTTTCCTCTGATTAGCTTGGTTACCTTTCCCTTCTTCCACTCTCCACGGTTCTTCTCGTCGCCGACTAGTAGTACGATTTCGCCGATCTCAGGGTGTGCATTCGTTCCTTTGTTGATGCGATGACATTCCATAAGGCCATGTATGTATTCTGCCTTCCACCTTTGCCATGCGTGTTGTTTCTTCTCAGCAAGTCGCTTATGTAGCTTCGTTGTCTCGTCTCCGTCCAGTTCGATGTCTTCTATGGGGTGGGCGTCTTGCCCCCACATGATCACATTGGGTGTTAAGACCTGCTCTTCACATGTTTCACTCTCCACGTAAGTCAAAGGGCGGTTGTTTAGGTGTCTTTCGATGTCCATCACAATGGCTGCAATCTGCTCAAACTCTAGACTCGCTCTCCCCATTGTTTTGTACAGCGTCTTCTTTACGTCTTTGATGAGGCGCTCGTACATTCCTCCCCACCATGGCGACTTAGCTAGGTTGAACTGCCAACGAATGTTTTGCTTGGCTAGGAAATCCTGTAAGGCTTCGCTCTTGCGTATCTGTCGGATCCACTCCGCTGTAGTCTTGAATGCTTGTGCGTTATCAGATATGATACGCTCCGGTCTTGTTCTTCGGGTGATGAATGCTGTCAACCTTTGTTGCAACTCTTCTGCCGTCTGTGACTTCGTAACTTCGAGGTGCATTGCTCTTGAGGTTGCACAGGTAAATATAAGTATGTAGCACTTGCCTTTCTCTTCTTTAGATATCTTATACTCTAGGGGTCCTGCAAAGTCTACTCCTGTAGTTTGGAATGGTCGACTACTCTCAGTGCGAAACGTGGGCAGTGCAGCTGTCGAAGTCGTTCCATAGGGCTTGGTGCTGAAGGTTTTACACGTCTTGCACTCGTTGATTATCTTCTTCACTTTAGATCGTAGTTTGGGGATCCACCATTTCTCTCTAACAGTGGCCATTGTGTTTGGAATTCCCAGGTGGTTGACCTCCGTATGGATGAAGCTTATCAGCTTGTCTGCGAAGACTCCTTTCTCGATGTATATTGGTTGGTAACCATCGATTCTCCCCTTACATCTCAATATGCCTTTGTCGTCCTTCACTATCTTCCAGCCAGGAGTCTCTAAATCCACGTTGAAGTTTGCTTGTACTCTCTTCACCCAGTGTTCTTCCGAGTTGTTGATCTCTTCTACAGTAAGTGGCATGATCACCTTACCTTGCGTTTTCTTCACCCGGCTGTTGTTCACGAACCTCAAGGCCCAAGCTGTAATTCTCATGGCTTTCCAGTATGGGTGTTTGTCTAGAATCGCATCCCATTCGTCAGGCTCACGCTTAGCAGCAAGGAAGACCTTTTGCTTGGGTGGACTGCATTCTTCACTGACGCTTGTTGAAGTCTCCAGCCGGGGCTGTTCTGGCCATTTGTCTTCATCTAGCAACCAGTCGGGACCTTCAAACCACTTCCCCGCCTCCATCTTGTCAAGCGAAGCACCTCGACTTCCAAGGTCAGCAAGATTCATGTCGGTAGGACAGTACTTCCACGTGTACTTGAGGTTGTTAGTGATCTCTGCTATCTTCCTGACGCGGTTAGAGACGAAGACTTTCCATGGTTTGCCAGGGTTACATATCCAGTATAGTGCTGTCATACTGTCCATCCATATTGTAGTTGATTTGATGGGCCGCCAGCGTTGTAAGGCTGTGTTGATGTTCTTTGCTATGTTTGCTGCCATGTGCCCACTGATCAGCTCTAATCTCGGTATCGTTGTGTTCCGCTTTGATATTCTCGATTTCGATGTCAAGAGGCCTTTGACTACTCCCGATGAACATTCAATTACTGCTATGGCTACCGCTGAACACGCTATCTTACTTGCATCTGCAAACACGTGTAGATGAACACCGGTGATGTCATTTACTCCCCGCGGTATACTTCTCGGCACTTGAACGTTTCGCAGCTGGTTGGTCCACTTGTTCCATCGTTGCATTATGTCATCCGATACTGCGGTGTTCCAACTTTTACACTCGTCGCAGGCGTCTCGGTAAATGGCTTTTCCATGGACCATGGCTGGTGAAATTAGACCAAGTGGGTCATATAAACTGCTTAGCTGACTGAGTATTTCTCTTTTCGTCACTTGGCTTTCACTTGAGTTGCCTTTGATCTCCGTCTTTATCTCTATTACATCTTCTCGCTTATCCCACCTGTAGCCTAGTATTTTGGATGGATTCGCTTCGGTGTCGAGCTCTTGTACATCTGACTCCCACTTGTGCACAGGGAATTTTGCACTCTCCAGTACTATAGTTGCTTCTCGTTTGAATCGCTTCAACTCTTCGACATCTGCTGCAGTCTTCATGAGGTTGTCGACGTACGTGTCTTCCTTGAGTGACGTCACGGTCTCTTCTAGATCTTGACTTTGCAGGTCAAAGTGATGCTGTAGTGTTGCTCCTAACATGAACGGACTAGCCTCAGCTCCAAACGGCACTCTAGTGAATCGCAGGTGTTCCTCTCTACCGTTGATGTTGAACAGGAATCTAAACGCATCTCTGTCTCTGTCTGCGATAGCTATCTGGAGAAATGCCTTTTCAAGGTCTGCCAGTAACAGGTGTGGTGACATGCGAGCTCTGATTAAAATGTCCCAGAGGAGTGGCTGTAGAGGGGGCCCGGTGTACATGCACTCGTTCACGCTGTTGGCTAATGGGTGTGGTTTAGCGCTTCCGTCAAACACCATTCTCACCTTGGTTGTACTAGCGGTTTCTCTCACTACAGGCTTGTGAGGCATATAGAATACTCTGCCTCCGCTGGGTGTTTCTGGAACCTTCTCGAGTATGCCTGTCTCCAACTGGTCTGTGACTATCTTCCTGTACTCAGCTTCTAGCTTGCCATTACGACTTAGCTTTCTCTCGATATTCTGTAGGCGTTTCCTACTAGGCTGCTCATTCGTGTTGCTCATCTCTGCTCCTGGTATCCAGGGAACCTGGACTTCGTACCTGCCTTCACTATTGACAACAATGTTCTCTTTAAACTCTGTAAGTACTACTGAGCTATCGTTCTCTCCTCTGTCTTCTACTCCTAATACATCTAGGGAGTATAATTTCTCATAATGGTTGTCAAGTTCCTTAGTGTACATGCACTTTGCATTAGCATACTCTGCTCCCCCATGGATAACCCACCCAAAGGTTGTTCCTTCCACTATAGGGTCTTCAGGCCTCCCCTTGAACACTTGTTCAGTCCTTATCTTACAGTACAAACTGTCACTGAGAATAAGGTCGATTTGGTACTCTTCTGATTCTGTGAAGTAGAAAGTTTTCCCGCGCGCATGCGGATACTTCTCCTTCAGTTCCTTCACGGTTGGTCGCTTAATTTTTGTGAAATCAGACATTTTACTTCCCGTTAACTGAATTCTTTCACTTTCGTGATCATCTAAGGACTTGATTTGAACTTCAAATATGGGCATAGATTGTTGTTTCATCCCGTTCACAGTCACAATATTTTGCGTTTCATGTTTTATTGGGGTTAACTGGAGCTTTTCAACTGCATCTCTAGATACAAAGTTCCTCCCTGAGCCGGTGTCGAGGAACGCCCACAAGATTTCGCTTTCAATTTTCACAGGAATTATCGCGGGTAAGCTTTTCTCACTGGAAGGGGTATACCCATTCAGGACGCCATTTGATCGCACTCTGTCATTTGTACTGCTATTGTCACGCGTGCACAGACTCGTGTGATGCTTCCCCTTGCATTTGAAGCAACCCCTGCTGCGACACTGGTTGGCTTGGTGCCCCGCGCGAGTACAATTAAAGCACAATTTCTTCTCGGCCAGGAATCGTTTACGGGTTTCTACAGTGTTGTAACTCGGACAGGAATCTGCCCAGTGATTCCCCTCACAATATACGCAATGCGGCCCTTTATCTCTGGGTGGTATGGTTGCTTCTCCCCTGTTGCTATAGAAATGCTTTTCCCTTTTCTTATTTTCTTCCCTGGGGCTCTCTTCTACCCTGTTTCTTTTTAGCCATTTTTGAATTGACTGCAAGAGGTTTGCCATATCCCAATTCTCCCAGTCGTCATCGGTACGGACAAGATCTGGTTTTACTTGAGGTAATTTATTTATTGTAGATACGACAAGGGCTTTGAGTGTGTTTCCCTCCCCAAGAGATTGTAGGGCATCAAAGGTTTTCGTGAGTTTCTCGTAAAACTCGCGCACTTTCTCGTAGTTAGTCCCGCGAACGGGGGCTAAGTTAATTAATTCATCCATGTGCGCCGCGCTGACTAATTTGGCATGACCGTACTCACTTTGTAAGCGATCCCACGCTGTCTTGTATCCTACGGCGCCGGGTTTAAGATTAGAAAATCGGTCTCTTACCTTTGGCCCAACCAGCTCTAGTAGATATCCGAATTTCTCTTCGTCAGAAATAGGCGACTTTGCAGGCGACATTTGAATGGCTTTTTCAGTGTTTTGACTACCGTCAATCAAATCTCCGATTATTTGTTCTCCCTGTTCAAAGCAAGCTTAAATTTACATCAAAAGTCGGAAAATACTAAATGTTCTTTCAAAAAATTCAAGTTTGTTTTGTTTCTGAATTTAGAAAGCTAAAATTTTACAAATTCTAGTCGTTACAATTTGATTGACAGAAGCTTAAAGTCCAGACAAGCCAACACCACTAGATCGCGTAATTTTGAAATTGGGTGTAATTAAGGCTTGGCTTTTTTTCAGGCTCCTATAAATTTAACTTTCCCAAATATATATCTTTGTGTCATTTTCACGCATGATGTTCAATTTTTACATGAAGGTAATACAAGAGGGCTTGAGTATGTGAAACACAAAATCTGTGGTTCTTTATAAAGGTGATCACGTGATCTGAAGGTGTTGAAAATAGAAATTTTAAAATGGTCTGGCAAATTTTTCATATTTCAAACGCCTTGCCATGTAAAATTTTTAAGTTAGTCAAAGTTAACAAGAATCAATCCGGAATGGTTGGCTTTATGCTATTGCAAGGAAGATAATTACAAATGTACATGTTTTATTGAATACCTTGGTCAGCACATTTACGTTTTTACTTCGAATTCAATCGATCAACATCCTGATTTGTTACATACCAACTGTCAAAGTCATTTTTTCCGTGCTCTGATTGGGCGAGAGCGCATCACGTGAACGTCAACAAATTTTGCTGTTTCCTTAGCAACAACTCTCAGCGGGCAACAGTGAGTTTTATTGACCGGTAATAACAAAACCGGAAGTTGATCTTGAAGGCGCGTTTTTGGAAGCGCGCGTTTACAAATTCATTCATTCGGACATGCATGAGGCAAAACTCGTGTTTATTGTCAAACTTTTAAGACCAATATACAAGAAAAAGATGACTGTTTCCCGAGGTCCCAGTCAATAAGAGTAAATTAAACCGCCGGCCAAACGTGTATGTAACTCGTGAAATGAGTTAATTCAGTAAACTCAAAATTTTTAAAAATGTGTGAATCCGAATCTATTGAAAAAAAATTAATTCCTGATAATTGTTAAATTTCGTTAGCCTTATATGCAAGAGTTTCTTTGAAGGGAAGGGGAGGAAGAAGGAGGATCGGAAAAGGCCGAGAGATTTTCCGTGTTACCAAAATACCCTCCTTCCACACGCGTGCAAAACGTGTTCAAAACGCAAGTATAAGAAACGCAGAATGAGTTCTATATATTGTATAATGCCATTCAAAGCATGGATTGTGACAACGAATGTTTTTTACAAAATAAGAAAAATTCGAGTTGTGAGGAAAAGAACCCTTATCCACGAGTTACCATACTTACATACGGGTCTTATATTTCGGCGCCTGTCACATGATCTTGTTCGCACCTCGCGGGAAGTTCAAAGTGATGGTGTTGTTTATGGCCTCAAAATCATCGAATTTTATAGAGATTTAGTCGTATTTCAAGAATAGTTTGAGTGAAGAATGGAAAACAAGACAATGGTACGTCTAAAAAGTAAGAATTCGTTGTTTATTTGATGTATTTTACATGCAAAATGTTCAACTCAACATTCCCCTCGTCTACCAGTTTAATAACGTGTGACTGAATTAGGTTCAAAACGTTTCAAGAATATTTGTACCAACATCTTGAAAGCTTTAGATATCCGAAAACCAATTAATTCATGCAAAAAAATGCTCAAATGTTCCAGCAATTTAACATTTTATTGTTGGGGTTGTACTTAAGTTATAAGTACATTCTGTCTGTCTGTCTGTCTGTCTGTCTGTCTGTCTGTCTGTCTGTCATTAAGCTTACCACCGTGTGCAAAATTACGCGTCCAGCCAGATTAGTATATGTAATAGGACTCCATGCTGTCCAATTTGAAATTAATTGGATGAAGAAAATTCCGAGGACTCCCAAAATTGGACGAGGCCGCAGGCCGAGTCCAATTTGGCAGTCAGAGGAATTTTTTTGAGTTCAATTTTTTCAAATTGGACAAGCATGGAGTCCTGTTACTTATTAATTATATAGCTGCCTCTAAATCCAATATTATGAGCACTTATCTCTATTTTTTGGTAAACTGTCCAATTTCAAGTGTCCAATTTAAGAAAAATTGGACAGTTAACCAAAATTAATGAAAAATCTATCTGTTGGCAATATGTGATTTAGAGGCAGCTATATAATTAAAGTCTCAATTGGAATTTGGTCAATAAGCTACCGGGAAGCCAGCAAAGTGTACAGACACTCCGCCTCTGTCTGGATTTTTGGTAGCCTATTGACCAAATTCCCAATCGAGACTTTAGTCTGGCGGGACGCATAATTATGCACACGGTGGTAAATTTGACAAAAAAAACATCGTGTAAAGAGAACCTGACTAAATTAGTACTGATTAATTCTTTACATATAGAGCGGTTTTCGTATGAGTGGGAAACTGACCGTACCAGTTACGGTCAATGCACGGTACGGTTACGGCAGGAATTTTGAATGTTTTTGTTGACATTACGGTACTGACACGGTCACGGTACAGTACGGTCAGTTTCCCACTCATACGAAAATCGCTCTATACATTAAAAATGTTATAAAATTTATCCAAATTATCATCTTATTTCTAACGCTCTATACTCCATTTAACTGCAGCATGTATGACTACTACAGTTGATACAACTAGTCCAAATCATGATGAGTGCAAAATTTTATATTACTCTCTATACTATCACACTTTGTACAGAATTTTGCTTTTATGCAATTTTATATTAATTATCGATATTTCTTGTATTCTAACAGCCAGTAGTAATACAAGTCCACACATCATGGTCTCTCCTACCCATGAGGCCCATTAGATTAAGTCCTATCAAAGACATCCAAGGTCAGGTCCACCCAACAAAGACATCCAAGATCAAGTCCACCCAACAAAGACATCCAAGATCAAGCAGACTATACACTGCACTAGACTATACTACACTGTACTAGAATGAACTAGGCTGTACTAGACTGTACTAGGCTGTACTAGGCAAATAGATAATCACTGAGGCACGCAGCATTCGTGGGTATAATGCAGGCAGCTGAGGGCGAAGCCTGCATTATACCCATGAATGCTGTGTGCCGAAGTGATTATCTTTTATAATTACTGGTCAACTTCATAACCACCAAAATCACCAAAATTGTTTAAATTGAGGTATTTATTTATTTTTAAAAGTTAAGGTATTGTTTGAGCATGCGTAGTTCTGCTGATTTTGTATCCCACACGTTTTGATACCCGTGTTTGTCATAACAAAGAAAGGCTACGGTACTTAAATTCTGAATGGGGAGCTGGATTTTGAAAAGGCTCTGAAAAGTACTGTGACTGCTAGCTTAGTAGTTACATTACTTTATCATCCTGCAAATCTGGTTCCCCTGTAAGCAAAACACGCTGCATTATTATTAATAATGCTGTGGGATCACAGAATCACACAGCATTATTAAAAATAAATAATGCCGTCTGCTAGATTAGACAGACGGCATTATTTGCAATAATGCAGCTGCTCTATGCTTTTTCTCTGATCTCTGCATTCGTTGGTATAATGTGGAGAGAAAACAATAGGTTATGAAGTTAAACAGTAATTATTATGCTGTACTACACTGTACTAGACTGAACTAGACTGTACTAGGCTGTACTTCACTATGCTGTACTACAATGTACTAGACTGAGCTAGGCTGTACTACACTGCACTAGACTCCACTACACTGCACTAGGCTGTACTACTAGGATGTACTAGACTGTCCTACACTGTACTAGGCTGTACTACACTGTACTAGACTGTGCTACACTACATTAGACTGCATGCACTAGACTGCACTACACTGTACTGCACTGTACTAGACTGCACTAAGCTGTACTAGACTGTACTAGGCTGTACTATGCTGTACTACACTGTACTAGACTGAACTAGGCTGTACTAGGCTGTACTTCACTATGCTATTGTACTAGACTGAGCTAGACTGCACTACACTGCACTAGACTCCACTACACTGTACTAGACTGCACTACACTGCACTACACTGTACTACACTACACTTTAAGACTGTACTAGGCTGTACTAGACTGTGCTACACTACATTAGACTGCATGCACTAGACTGCACTACACTGTACTGCACTATACTAGACTGTACTAGGCTGTACTAGACTGTACTAGGCTGTACTTCACTATGCTATTGTACTAGACTGAGCTAGGCTGTACTACACTGCACTAGACTCCACTACACTGTACTAGACTGTACTAGGCTGTACTAGACTGTACTACTAGGATGTACTAGACTGTCCTACACTGTACTACACTGCACTAGACTCCACTACACTGTACTAGACTGTACTACACTGCACTAGGCTGTACTACTAGGATGTACTAGACTGTCCTACACTGCACTACACTGTCCTACACTGCACTACACTGCACTAGGCTGTACTACTAGGATGTACTAGACTGTCCTACACTGCACTACACTGTACTAGGCTGTACTACTAGGATGTACTAGACTGTCCTACACTGCACTACACTGTACTACACTGCACTTTAAGACTGTACTAGGCTGTACTAGACTGTATGCTACACTACATTAGACTGCATGCACTAGACTGCACTATACTGTACTGCACTGTACTAGACTGTACTAGGCTGTACTATAGACTGTGCTACCCTGCATTAGACTGCACTACACTGCACTAGACTAAACTAGGCTATACTAGACTGTACTAGACTGTACTAGACTGTACTAGACTGTACTAGACTGTACTACACTGTACTACACTGCATTAGTGCAGGATAGTACAGTCTAGTGCAGCCTAGTGCAGTCTAGTACAGTGCAGTGCAGTCTAGTGCAGTGTAGTACAGTTTAGTGCAGTGTAGTACAGCCTAGTTTAGTCCAGTGCAGTGTAGTATAGTGTAGTGTAGGGTAGTGCACTATAATGTATGAAACTGCATATATTTTGTATATGTAGCGATAACCATTATATGACTGCCTACACCAAGTACTACAGTTAAGGTTTTTATGTTGTCCTAGTGCAAAAGGTCGATACGTCGCTGAGGTAAGGTAGAAACTATATATTTGAGCCCCATATAGTTCTGAGACATAATAAGTTTGTTTCCTTTGTTGGGTTATTCCCTACATTGTCCAGGTTTTAGAGAGCCCGGGAAAGGGCATTCTGATTGCTTGGAAAAAACATCAATTAACACTTATTGACTGGGACCGAGGGAAACAGTATGTTTTGTGGTCCCTCAACCGCTGATGTTTTCCCTCAGCTGCTGCTTCGGGAACATCAGCGATCTCGGGACCACAAAACATACTGTTTCCCTCGGTCCCAGTCAATAAGTGTTAAATGTTAACCAATCTGACTACTTTGATACAGCATGAGACAACATAGCATAACACAGAATTTTTTCAAAGTCATACAAACTCTGCTCTTCTCAAACTCATGAATAATTAATGACTTTTTAGCCAATCAGATTGTCTTACTGAATCACGTGAATGGATTTGGAAACCCAATGAAACACACTAGTGTTTCAAACATTTTCATCCCATGTGATGGAATGTGTTCTTAATCTGCATCTGAATACCTACAACTTTACTCAATTGTGCTTGTTCCCTATAGAAATACTAACTTTGGTGACACTTAGACAACTTGCTTCGAAATATTTACTCAAAGAAATTTTCTCCCTACCCCGAAATCATGCGTACTATAAAGTAGCGGATTTTGACGAAAAAAATAATTCCATAAATCACTGTGAGATTCAAACTTGAGACCATCTGCAGTCCTATATCTGCCTCTAACCTCTATACTACTTTGTGAACCAATGGAAATCTTTCAACCAAAAACGTTTTGTCTGTTATGATCGTAAGTTCATTTACATTACCATGAATAGATATGAAAAGCTGAATTGTTTAAGATTTCTTTCTGGGAATTCGCTTAAGAAGTAATTCATTATTAATATTATTGGTTATTAATATTCACTTGTTAGGGTTCCAAACACTCGAACAAATGTTTTCTCACGTTTTGAACCCTAATGAAACACTCACATTAGTTTTTGAAATATTATTTCATAAAAACAACAACAACAACAACAAAAACAAATGCTATTTCAGTGCTATAGCAGTTGCATTTTAACCCACTACCAATTACCCGCTTACCTGTTATCCACGCTATCCATTACCTGCTACCTGTCATATGCTATTGTCTGCCTCTTAGACACACAATGACCCTTTGACATATTAATTTAATTAATATATAACTGTTAGCATGGCTTATTTTAGTCAGTCAGCTTTTTAAATTTAAATTAATATTTCTCCACGTTTTTACATTTTCCAGTGTTCTCATGTCTAAATGTGACTATAGGATCTGGTGGAATTATGAAGACACAGAAGCCATGACCTCAGTGAAAACTTCATAACCAAAGCAAGCCAGCTACTGGATGTTCTTCTTCACTGCTGGTGGATTTCCAGGAAATGTGTCTGTCTCTACTGACCACCATGCATTCTCTATTATCTTCAGTAAATAAAATTGACAACAATCCCTTTACTGTCCCCCTCCCTCCCTCCACTATCAGGACATGATGGACACAGGCCCATTGCCAGGACCTCGGAAAGTGAGAGGGTTGTTTTTGCCACTGATAATGCATTTACAAATGCAGCAAATTCAGCAATATTGTGATATTCAGAAAAATATTGATATAGATTGATGAGGAGCAAGGACAGGGATTCATTTAAGACTTCAAATTATCCACCCCTGGCAATGGGACTTGGCCACTGATGAATGACCACATCAGTCTTCTATTCCGATTTCCCTCGATCCTGTGTTTCTGCAGGTACTTTCAACTTCAAATGGGGAAGCCCTTCCTGTTGTTAGTGTCATTTATTTTGTTTCGTCTGAAGCTGCAACAATATTTGGGATTTTGTGTGACTGTGAAACACTGCATTCTTGGTTTGCAACCATTCCCAGGAGAGTGAATTGAACAAAAGACATGCCATACATGTTAGTGGTTTTAATCTTGATTTTCACTTGTCAAGACCACCACCATGTCTACCGTGTCTTTTGTCTGTACATTCTCTGGGGATTGTTTGCCATCCAACTTTCCTTGATTTCATGATGGCCATGGTACATGTATGAAACTAGCATTACTTTATAACCTGATTTTCAGATGTTGGAGTGATCCACTAAGGAGGAAATTAGAGAAGCCCCAATGTCTGAAAATCAGGCTGTAGTCTTATAGCCCAGTGGAGCTTTAAATAGCCATAAGAGAGGGTACTGAGAGAGGGCTGTGAGGTCATTGTCTACCCCTTGGGTGAAGGAACACGTTAAAAATAGCATAGAACTCATAGTACAGTCTATGCAATAAGGAGTGTACAGTCGTACAAAGTCTCAAGAACACAAATGTCACTTAACCCATTAAACTGATGCTAGTTTGAATGAATTAGACACTAAGGAAGTCAATGGAAATAAGGTGTTCTAGTATCAGTGTCGTGGGTTAAGTGACATTTTCAACAAAGAAATCAACATCAACATTTCTCTTTTTACTGAACTGTAATCAAAGTTAATTTTTCTACTCTTGATCAATTTTAGGAAAACCCAATACATGTAAATGACTTAGAAAACCCCAATAACTGACTTTTGAGACTGTCCAGTTAAAAAAGAAATATGTTGGTGTAAAATAGCTCAACTAGAGTGCAAGCTTATACCCATGAAAGAGACCCTTTCAGCTGATGTATACTAATTATTGGCCATTTCAGACCAAGTGATCATTCTAACACTTTATAAAAGACCAATTCTCAAGGGAATGTAATGCATCCTCAAATGGGCAATAAGTATACATAGCTGAAAAGGTGTATTGAATTTATATTATTACCAGAGCTAAACTGGTCTTTTTTCATGGGTTTAGGCTTTGGATGTAAGATATATAATTATAGAGAAAAGAAAACTGTACCACAAAAATAGAAAATAAAGTTTTATTGAAGGAGACTGTATTTGTGTATTACAAAATATATACTGTGTTTTAGCAAAATAATAATATACATTTTTATTGACATTCATATATATATATGTATCTACTACTACGGGGTTATTTTAGACAGTCCACCCTCCTCTGTCCTCTCCCCCCCAACCCCCCCTCCCCTATCTCCTCCCTCATCCGCCCACCTCCCATGGGATCCACCAAGCTCCCACGGGAACCAACCCACCCCTCCCTAACCAGGCACTGCACTACCCCTCCCCTGCTATGTTCTTGTCCACCCCTCCCTCTGTATTAAATTATATTGACTGCCGAAATCTCAAACAAACAAAAGTTCTTTTTTCCGAAAAGAACCTTCCCACACCGTGATTTGTACTCTAGATCTCTCGCTTGCAAACCCAACCACTAACCCATTAGACCAACTGGTCAAAGTTGCTTGGCCAGCATTGAAACTTAATTTTATAGCAGACCCAAAGTCCTGTAAATACAAAGAATGACTTGCTATGCTGAGCAGCCCAAACCAGCAATTCACCAGATGGTAAAGTGGTCAAGACAGCAGGATTCAAGATCATAAGGTAAGTTCACAGGTAAGGGTTCAAATCTCCTAAATCATGAAATCTTTCTTTCACAGGTAAAAATTGCTAAACTTCTTTGGAATACTTCAAATGTCATCAAAAAGGTAAGCAAACCCTAGGTAAATAAATTGTGGTCAAACTAAACAGCTAATTAATATGTAAAAGTGTATGGTAAACTCTGCATAAATTAATCTCTAATTTATTATAAAACTTGCATGCAGTAAGATTTCAGTAACTTTTAAAGGCACTTAAATTTGAACTTTGAAAATTATAACTTAATTCCAATACAAAATAAAAACAAACTTTTTTCAATCAACTTTATGGTCAAAGTTGAAGACTAAGTTTTGTTTTTTTAGCCCAAATAATTAATTATTACAGCTAAACTCATAAGGTACCAGCAGTTTGGTTAATCTTTTTTACCACAAAAGGAATTAACTAGTAAGTGTGCCAAGATATTAATGAACCTTCCCTTATGTCTAAAAACATTCTTCCTGGGCACTTAAGAAATTAGCACATTTTGACAAAACTGTATGATATCTTCATTTGACAAAGTGGGTTTTTGGCTTAGTAGTACAATGTTATTGTTGGTTCACGAAGAGAATATTGTGAAAATGTGACTTAGATAAAAAGTGGAAAACTAATCAAAAAATATTAAAGATTTCAATCAATTCTCAAGGTTATATATAGATACATTCTGATTAATTAATTATCACTGAAAGAATTTTACTTTTCTGAGACATTACATTGTAACTTCTTTTCTTTCATTAAGTTTTCTTTTGTTGTTTTTCTTCCTCGAATGAATTCTTAATTTTTGTACATAAAAACATTTCAATGTCTCACAATGATTGGTAATTTTATTTCAGTTGTTGCAGTATAATAATAATAACTTTTCTAAAGTGCACCTAACCCCCTGTTATTTCCAATTTTGATGAAAAGTCTGACCATTTCTAAGAACTTCTACGATAAAATTACTCGACTTGAATGAATTCCAAAGCTTATACAAATTTTTTACATCGGAAAAAAGGGCCTTTGAGCTTCCTGTAGTGGCACACCTGAGAATATATGTGAACTTGGTTGACTAATTCGATTGCGAATACACTTTGAATTTCACTTAAAGCTGCTGAAAACTAATTTTTTGTAACTGTATTTATAGGTAAAAAAAGCCAAGCAAAAGCTACAATTCCGAAGAGTCTGAAGTCGGAGTGAATAAATTTCCACAAAAGAGTGTGATATCTATCCAGGCTGAAGTTTTTTGAAAGTGTTCCATGGAACTCCAATCTTTAATATTGTGTAAAAAATTCGGAATTCATTAAAATGCATAATTTTTTCGTACAAGTCCTTAGAAATGCTGGAACTTTTTGCCCAAAAGGGAAATAGCAGGGGGTTAGGTGCACTTTAACCTCTCAATATTCTAGCCGAGCACTGGTGCCCTACTAATCAGGGAGACAACACTTTCTGAAGTTTAATATAATTATTGTAGCAGAACTCAGTCTACAAGCATCAAACTCTAAATCGTAAAAGTGGGGGAATTTTGGCCTGATTTCTGGTGACTGTCCCACCATGCAGGACCTCTAAACTTTAGTTGACCCTATCTAAGACGACAAAAAATTGAAAATCCACACCCTATTTAAGACAGAATAGTAAAAAAGGTATCCTATTCAAGATGGAAGGGGAAATTTTATACCCTATGTAAGACACCTAATGTCATTTTTGAGAAATTGTTATAATAAGTTAAACTCTATTTAAGACAACTTAAGCTGAAATGTATACCCTGTCTAGGACAACAAGCTCCAGAACCATATCCTAATTGGCAGCACATACCCGTATAGCAAATATATGGGTCGGGGAGTACCTCCCCCCCCCCCAACCCTGGGATGCTGAATACATGTAACTATAAATTTCAATTGACAAAATAGTAAAACACTCTCTTCATCATTCAGGAAGGTTGGGCTCAAAAGTATGTTTTTTAAACAGATAAACTTTGAAATCAAGTTGAGATCCAAAAAGATTTCAAGATGATTTTGATGATATTGGAGACTGAGTTCTGCTACTTATGATTTACAATTGTATACATGTCTGTATATCTATATTATAATACAAAGCATAAAAACATGCAACATATTAAAACCCCTTTCAATGGTGTTTCAAAGTGCAGTTACGACTACAGTTGGAAGCCAGCCAGGGATATTTACTGTTAGCCATTCTTTAGATTCTTCCTTGTAAGATCTCAGAACTTTTTGGAAACAAATTTATTTGCTTTATATAATGGACTCCACAGTGATTTTGCAATCCCATAATTGAGCATGGCCAAATTATAATTTGTTTTTTTTTATCTGCTCTGTGGTTAAAGTGCCTATAATCCCTAGTGAAAATGCACAAATTTTATTAGTTGAGTATCTTGGGGAAAATATAATTGATGTGAAATCAAAGATGTGAATTTTTTTTCAGTGCCAGCCATTCAAAGCTGTCACTCCAGTTGATCACAGAGACAAATTTGATTGGTAAATAAATAAATTCATTCTGTTAATAATAGACTTTGACATTGCGATGTAATTTAAGGCACATTGTAACATAGTGCAGATTTCGTATGAGTGTGAAAAACTATGGCACAGTTACAGCGCCGCACGGACATGGCACAGGAACCTCACCTGCTGATTTCTTTACAAATTTACAAAGATATCAGCAGGTGAGGTTCCGTGCCATGTCCGTGCCGTGTCCGTGTTGCGCTGTAACCATGCCGTAGTTTTTCACACTCATACGAAATCTGCACTAATATTTAAGGAACAATTGTCTAGTCACAGCATTCAGACTCAAAGAAAAAGCATAAAATAGCTATATCAAAATAGTAGACATTTTACCCAAAGTTAAATAACAAATTAATACAATATACATTAGAATAACAAGAGCTTTAAGTGCCGAAAGCTATCTTGATTCCTTAGAATACATCATCGATGCTGGGTCTCAGTTCTCCAAGGGTTCTCACAATTTTTTTTTTCCACAGGATGCCCAAAATGTGCTTTTTCTCCAACTTTACAATGCTCTTTCCCAACAAAAAGAAATCCAAGGACTCAAAATATTTTTATCTAAGATACTGAGTTCTTTTTAGATATATCATTTGTGGCTTGAGGTTATAGGCACTTTAATGACACTACATGAAAGAGGTCTATATAGATACATTGCATGATTACATAATTATTTGTGCTCTATCTACGTACGTACTGTATTTGCAGTGAGGTACTGTACTTCTAGTAGAATGCAGACAAAACACATAGGAACACATGCACTTGAAAATAAAAGGAAAAAGAAAGAAATTTAAGTGAATTTCAAAAGTGAATCAAAATATTTTTGTAACTCATAACTGTAATTTTTATACATAATATGTAAATTCAGAAACAATATAATTATTTAGAAATTATCATGGTACACTAAATCATCATTAAGCAAACCTAACTAAACTTTAAATGCAGCCATAAATTTTATTTTTGTATGTGTCTTGTGTATGGTAAGGTAATATGGAAGGGATAAATACCGAGAAGCGAGGCTTTTAGCCATATACATCCCGAGGGCCGTAGGCCCGAGGGATGTATATGGATAAAAGCCGAGCTTCGAGGTATTTATCTGCCTTATTATGTGATTGAGGAGGGTTTCACACAAAAACCATTCAAAAACACAATCACTGATTAGATCATTGTTACTGAATTTACAGAAGGAAACCCTAAAGAATTGCTTTTCAATTCTATTCAGGGCAATACTAACGAACTTCATGATAATACACAAAACGTTTTTTTGTTGAAGAAATTTCATCAGTTAGCTCAGTAGTATAGTGGCTAAAGAAGGGTAAAGGAGTGCAGAAGGTCTCGGGTTCGAATCCCAGTCGTTAATCAAAGACTTTTTTTTCACCAGTAATCGCTACTTAGTATCTTTCTAAGAAAATTTGTAAGTCTCGATCAACACATAGATGGTCTAAGAAAGTATGGGACGAAATTATAAATTCAAGGGATGTATCTGTATAAACCCCGGGAATTATAAATCAGTTCAAGGGATGTATACAGATACATCCCGGGAAAGATCCATATAAAACCCTTGAATTCATAATGATCGTGAAATAAGCGATATAAAGTGCTATGAATAACAAAGAAACCCGACTCAATCATATAATAAGGTAAGGTGACATGAGCTCAACGCCATGGAAATGGTCAGATGTTAATAGGTCCAGAAAACATCCATACCCCTCACCATGCAGGGAATTGGAAATTCTGCAGGGGTCAGGCCAGGGGTCAGAGAAATAACAATATTACAGAGTTTGTATGGAAGAAAATATTGGAAGTTCCAAAGAATGGGTGCCCATTTACAGTCCATCCATGGTTGGGTATATTTTTCTGGAACTACACAATGTAACACATACATACAAAATATTACAGTTTACCAATTATCAATAAATTACAATTCTTGATCCATGATTTACAACTTGAGACATTGTTAATAACTTCTGAGATGACAAAAATGGATACTGAGCAATGTTCAACTCTGCACTCTGTTATCTGCATGTACACTTCATGTTATTTGTAACTGATCTTCAATGCAGTGCAATTTGAAGTTAAAGTAAACTTTCCATGGGAAAACTAGGTACAAAATGACCAAAATGGTGTCTTTCAAATTTCCCGCCAAGGATCAACATGAAATGTACATTTAACAGAAATCATAGATAAAAAAGAGTTATTTTAATAGATATACAATAATTTACCTTTACTCTGGTATATTCTTGGTTGTGTAAAGCTGTCTTATCGTGTTTTATAGACGCAAATGCACGAGGACTCCATCTTCGACTCCATGGTCAAGGGAAGGCGGACAAGCAGTGCTATTAGCCAGCGGTTTTGCATTAATACCCCCTCCCCTCCCTCCCCTCCCCTCCCCTCCCCTCCCCTCCCCTCCCCTCCCCTCCCCTCCCCACGAAAAATTACAAACTTTCGTTTGTTTTTAAAAAATCCATAACCTTGCAGAAACCAATGCATGCCTTATTGTAATATTCGTTTTATCAATAATTATGCGTTTTCACAATTTATTTGAAAATTTCTTGAGCGGCGGTCGATCGGTCATGTTAAACGCGCGGGAATTTATTTCACTGAGACCGATCGAGCTCCAAAGAAGAACTGAAGAAAAGAAGGAAAAATAAATAAAAGTTTCCCGCAAACGGCTAACTTCAGAGCTTTCCAGCCAGTGATACAAGCCATAGGCGGTGGAGGCGGGGAAACGATGGAAACTGGGGGACTAGAACCCCCCAACTTGAAACTTTTTAGGGGTTCAGCCCTCCACTTTTTTTATGGGAGTTTCAAATTCCCCTATTGCAATTTTCAGCTTTTTTGATTGTTTTTAAACGGCTTGTTAAGCTTGGATACGCTATCTTAACTTTCATTTTGTTCCACTCATATTCTCTAAAGTAAAGGATGAACATGTCTTTGTACAGGAACAACTACAGATCTCTGAACAAGTAAATAAAAGTAAATAGATTATTCCCATAAAAGGCCTAAGGGTGATGTTACACCGGGTCGATTCGCAACATCAATTTTCCGCGCAACACTTGGTCAAATTGATAATTTTACGTTTTAAAATTCATATCAAACATTTGCAACTTGTTCATCAATAGTCGCGTTTTGTATTTTCCACGGCATGAACTTTACGGGTAACATTTGTTGCGCGCGGAAAATCGTTGTTGCGAATCGACACTCGCGATCGAAACCATATGATTTTCTATATAAAAAGTACCAAACTAGTACTCAATGAGCTGATCAATTCTAGCTATAGATCCAACCTCAATTTCTCCAGGCGGGGTGCACAATTCACTTATGGGGAGGCTGGGCATTATTTTGTCAAAAATGTACAAACATGTATGGTCAGAGCCGCATGAACCCTAGTCCAGACCCAGTCCTCTTTTTTCCCCGCGACGCTTCGTTAAAACAGAGTCCAGAAGAACTTGCATGCGCAATCGTTACATGAACCAATCAGATACAGTAAAATTGTGGCGTGAGCTGGTTGAATTTTACGTTGTCTGATTGGTTCATGTAACGCATGCGCATGTAAGTTCTTTTGGACTGTTTTACGTAAGCGGAACGGGGTAAAAAGAGGCCTGGGTCTGGACTACACGAACCCAAATTTATCTGAATGATTCATAGTATTTGAACTGCTGAATGATTTCGTTTATGAATGCACTGGAAAGCGAAACAGGGAGGGCACGCTTGAGACTTGGGCGGTCGGCTAGATTTGTACCACAAAATTGCAAAAATCGATCGTGGGCTAACACGTACGCAATCAGAAACAAAGTCAGAATTGAATTAGTCTTTGAGCTTTAAATCAAACTTTTTACTTAAAGGGAGAAAAGTCAAATCGCTACACACGAGCACGAAACGGCTTGAAACTTCACTGAAATACACAGACAAATTAACAAACGCAACAGTATTATGAGTTAAAATTGTTTCTTTATTCAAAATTTATTTTTCATACAGCGGATCGTTCGTGAAATCCAATATATTTCATATACAAATACACAGCTTGCGCTACCTGTGACTGCTGCAACATGAATGCAAGCAACAAAGACACGAAACAACTAAATAGCACGAAATATCACTAATTAAACGGTGCAATACAAAATATTTTGTACTATTTAGTACTATTAAGTTTCCGAGTTTCATAGTTTAAGTGTTTGCGCCCAATCTCTTTCTACAATGTCATTTACAAAACTCATTTCTTATTAATGTACGATAAAGGCCCATACACACGGTGCAACATTTCTTGAAACATTTGCTGAAACATCGCGCGCAACACAATGTTGTAGCGTGTGTCCACCCATTCCAATGTTTCGCGAAACGTTGCGCGCAACAACCACAGAAGTAGGATCGAGTTCTACTTCTGCAACTGTCCAGAACTATTGCGCGCAACGCTGCACGAGATGTTTCAGTGGTGGACACACTGTGCAACCGCGCGTATTGAGCACGGTGTTTCAGCAGATGTTTCGGGAAAAGTTGCAACGTGTCTCCGGGCCTTAACTGTAGCAGTAGATCTAGTTTTCAAAAACAAAGAATTCTATCAAATGTTGGAGGAACAGTGGTTACAAACTCAACAAATCATTTTTTGACTGACCAGCAGTGGATTTACATAGCAGATGGAGGGGAGGGACGGGATGTATCCTGCACAGCAGCGGACTCAAATGAAATCTCACCACATTTTAATTATGTTTCGAATACTAGCAGTGGATTACAGTAGAGTACCAAGAGCAAAGGCATTCCTAAAACGCGCACCATATTAATTAAGTGGCAGTCGAGGCCAATATAACGCTACATAGTATAGAGCAGATTTCGTATGAATGTGAAACGGACCAGACCGTGCCGTGACCGTGTCAGTGCCGTGTTATATGTTGTGTTGTATATTCTCCTGGCAAATTAGCACATTCGTCAAGGATTTTCCAAAGGAGGGACCAATCAGGACTAAAGATGACTTCCCGTCCTTCGTAACAACATCCATAGTTTTTTTTACTAAATAGAATCCATCTTGTTAAAATGCTACAGAACATTAATTCCACCACCACTGAACACCAAAGTCCTTATTAGTGACATTAAGGCATGTCTTTCTTCACAGCTTTAGCCTCACAAATCACTTTCTTTGATTTGTTGGCTGCATAATCTACAGCTTTGTCGATGATAAACAACGTGTCGATTTGGATGTTGGTATTTCTATGTCCATTCCACCATGTTCCTATTTCAGTATTATCACTTGTATCTTGGTATGAATTCACAGAATTGTCTTTGAAATCCAGTTCACCATTGATAAAGATTTGCCTGAAATAGTCAGTTTAGGTCATGAGCACTTTGCCTGATATTCAACTGAGCCGTTAGGGACTGGTACGAATCTCTTAATTTTGTGATAATCAATACAAGACCCACATAATGAAAATGAAGCAATTCTTGTTACCCCAAAAATTCCTTTCGGTCGTGCAATCACCAATTGCCGATTGCCATTCGCCCTGTCAACCTTTTTTGAAATAGCTATATGCGTCATATCATCCATTCATACTCTTATTACTTTATATTGTAACTCATTCCGAGTTCGTACCAACAATTTCCTTCCGTCTCGCTCAGATTCAGATTCAGATTCAGATCTCAGACCTTCTACGTTTTTTGAAACAGGTATATAACACGATAATGCGAATATGGCCTGCTTTAGAGTGGATTTCGTATGACTTTGAAAAACTACGGCACGGTCACGGCACGGCACGGCCACGGCACGGAACCTCGCCTGCTGATTTCTTTACAAATTTGCAAAGAAATCAGCAGGCGAGGTTCCGTGCCGTGGCCGTGCCGTGCCGTGACCGTGCCGTAGTTTTTCAAAGTCATACGAAATCCACTCTATGAGTATATAGTGTCGATACCTTGTCTTAGTTGATTTTGTCCAGGTCCAGGTAATTTGGTACCATTGGTCATAGCCTACCAGGTTCTTCCCTTGCAAGTCGTTGCTGTAAAATCCATACAAAATATGCTAAAAAAGAAAATACGGACCATAAACCAATCGTTTCAAAAATTTACCCCAATTTCAAGTTGTATGGAGCGGTGCAAAATCTTTCGCCTTATGAAATACACATAAGTCACTACGCACATTCATCGCCGAGAGAAGATAACTCGCCGAGTGAACGTTCTTTTGTTTAGCATTGTTCTTTTGCGAACAACGTTCTTTGCAGTTGTCAGGAGTATTGTTGATATACCTATTTCACAAAAGGTTGTCGCACGAGAGACGTAAAGTACACGCGACTAGACCGAAAAGGAGTATGGGTAGATGCAAAACTTAACTCACTTTTCGGGTCTGGTATTGATTCTAGACATCAAGAAATGAAGTTCTGTGTTGTATAAGGGTGAAGCAAGCTAGATGTGTTGATATTCGTGTGGTATTATTGTAGATTTTCTTGAAACAGCACTGCTCTTAAGTCCCGGTAATACGAGCAACAAAATCGTGCAACTTGTCGCGCAACATTGCTGCGTTGCAAGTTGCAGAGCAAATGTTTGTTACTCGTATTACCATGCACCGCGCGCGTAACAAATTTTCGTTGTTGCACAAAGTAGAAGCACTTTCTGCTTTTTGCAACAAAGAAATGTTGCACGCGGTGTGGTAATACGAGCAACATTTGCTCTGCAACTTGCAACTCAACAATGTTGCGCGACAATTTGTACGATTCTGTTGCTCGTATTACCGGGCCTTTAGCCAATCAGTATCGAGGATGTTTTTAATCTATATCATTAATACATGCGCTAACTATATATGCCACAACAAACCTTTGATCGTAAACCAATATGAAATCCTTTATTGTTACTCTGAGTACCAGCACCTATCACCGGGTTTTCTTGATTGCTCAGTCCTTCATTTCTAAATTTAATCAAAGCCATCACTGACCATTCGTCTCCTGACCATAGATTTGTAGGGAGACCCTTTAGGTCAATATGTTGTCTGCCTTGGAGTCGAATACCTTTATCCATGATGCTGTCTAGGAAATCAGGTGTTGTAACGTTTGGTGATGAAGGATTTTGATAAGCTAAAATACAAGAAATGAATAAATGGGATAAGAACATATGCCAAAGCAGAAATCAGGAGCATCTGTTACTACCCTTGGTAGTCATATAGCAGACTATACTAGAACATCTATATCCCACACCATAGAAAATACAGCCGATCAGAAAGCAGGAAAGCCGTTGTATATTCCGCGGTATTCAAATCTTCCCATGAGAAATTGCGGTCATTGCCTGTAGTTTCCTATGGTTTGGGATAAAATAGTTATGCTATTCGCAGGCTATGTAATTCCTGATTTCGTGGGAAACGCGAGTGGTGAGCCCAAACCAATCCTTAGTCCAGTTATTAAAACGGTACTAGAAAAGATTTATGACTGTTAAAGGTGTACTGACATATATCGTTGCTGTGCAACGGTTGGTTGCTACACAAAGTGCAAAGTAGGGACTTGTTTTGAATAGGCGCGCGCGCGCGCGTTTTTGGCGGGAATCATTTGACTTCCGGTAGAGCGACGCACACCTGACAAAAAGGACTCACTATCCATGCCAATGAAAGAACGGAGGGTCGTTGTTCGAGTCCCACCTTGGACTAAGACGCGTACCGTAAGATTAGATCGACGGTGCCTTTTTGGGGGACAGGGGAGGGAGCTGTATTCGCAGGTTTCACCTTCTTGAACGAGATATCGCTCATGATTGTTTTTTTTTTTTACTTATTCCTTTCAGTCCAGTGTTGTTTGCAGTCGGCAAAACCATATTAAAGGTCGCGAGTATTCGTGTTTATTTGTATGCCCATAATTCCTTTCCGTCTTGGAATGACATATCGCCTATTGCTTATCGACCTTATCGCCTATTGTCTATCACCTTTGGCTCCGACAACCCTTTTTGAAATAGCTGTATACCTGTTGTGATGTTCACGTTTCTAGCTGTCTGTGGACTAAGATCCACCTTAAGATCGCCATTGAATTGAAACAATACACCAAAATTAGATTGCTTGAAATAGTCCAAGTTCACTCTTGGGACACTTTGCTGGAAGCATATAGAATCTTCTTGAAATGAGAGAGTTTTCCATCCTGTTGACGTGCACACCTAAAAATATATCACAAAACGGGAGTTCTGTCTTTCTCTCTGATCGGATATATACACCTATTTCAAAAAAGGTTGTCAGAGCTAAAGGCGATAGGCGATAGTAGATAGGCCAGGTCATTCCACAATTCACGGTTGGGTTTTCTAGTATTTGTTTTTATTAAGAAAGTCAACAATCAGACATTCATATCCAATGTTCGGAGCAAAACGAACGGAATAACGAGGCTATTTTTAAAACTTCTTGATTACTTCGGAGTTTGATCGACCTATCTACTATCGCCTATCGCCTTTAGCTGATCTGACAACCTTTTTTGAAATAGGTGTATAAAGATAAAACATTGTATCTAATTGGACGCGGGTACGTCTAGTGAATCATAATGACTACCAAGAAATATAGTTCATTATCCGACCGCGCTTTTCTTCAGCACTAGGTTGCTAAGGTTAACAAATGAGAATCACGCTAAGCAACAATCGGCATCAAAAATCTGCATAGCAGCAGAGGGAAATATATTAGCATGCCTGCAACTAGTCTCCCTCGCAGCCGTGTTTAGCCTCGTCACGCAACGACGTTGCGTGACGAGGCTAAACGCGGTTACGAGGGAGACTAACCTGCAACCTGTCCTTGAAGTACTTCAATTGACCATAATCATGCGACCCATTACAGCTTTAGAATAAAGCAGATTAATAATGAATCTATAGTGTAACTTAATAACACTAGAACATTTGGCCTCCCGCTTCGCAAAGAAAACAAAGCCAATCAGAATGTGGGAAATCCGTGCATATCCTCATTTTGGTTGGTTTTCAAGTGGATCGCTCGGAGTGCTCGGAATAATAATGGTGTTCCATCTGATGTAATATATATACCCAAGAGACCATAATACTAAGAGAGCGAAACTCAGTATTGATGTCTGTGCGATGTTCGCGGCGACTAAGGCTTAGTAACTTCGCCATCGCGCGCGCAAGGCCCTCAACCAATAGAATTTGCTTTTTGGCGTGCGCGCGGAAGGGACCGTTTGAATTCTATTGTTTAAGTGCCTTGCGCGCGCGATGGCGAAGTTACTAAAAATAGCCTTAGGCGCCACGAACATCGCACAGACATCAATACTGAGTTTCGCTCTCTTAGTATTATGGTCTCTTGATATACCTGTTTGCACAAACATTGACACTTCAAAACATAGAAGCTGAGACTGAAATGATCAATGGGATTAGATGATTTTTTAAAAAGAAGCGCGTATAGATGGACGCTTCAAAAAGCGACGGGTTCCGAGACAAATTCTCAGTATTCCAAACACGATTATGTAGCGAATTCATAGATAAAACACATGAAAATCCAAATATTACTAAGTGTACCCAGGAGACATTTCGGTCTCAGCTTCTAGGTTCGATGACTTTGAAAGGGTCAATGTTTGTACAAATAGGTATATACACGAACAAAAGATTCTATATGAGATCACGATGGTCTGTCGACGCTGTGTTTTCACTGTTTTTGTAACCCTCTCCTAAATACAAATGACCCCGAGAGAATGAAAAAGAGATTAAGCGCAAGAAAAGAGTACTATGTGTATGTACGTGGTCGAAACGCAAACTCTTGTGGTAGACAGGACCTTTGGTACATCATCAATTAAAGTGTAAATTTCCTTCTCTCCCGTCCGAGTCATAAATAACTTACTTCTTGGCGGCTGTTATGTTTTCGCGTTCTCCTTGAGGGCCTGGTGGCCCTGGAAGACCTTGGTCACCTTTGGGACCATCCTGAAAGCAAAACTGCATTTTATTCAAGACCAAGTCATATTTACAGACAGACTTATTGTTCCCATCTAAGTGTCATTTACTCATTATTCATGTGCAACTGCATCCATTGGATGAGATGATTGATACTAACGATTGATGCTGTTATCTCATGAATTACTCGACTAGGCAATGACTCTCTTTGTAAAACCTGACTCAAATTTTATTACTGACGTCATTATTGCATCATTAAATCACACCAAGAGACCATAATACTAAGGGAGCGAAGCTCAGTATTGATGTCTGTGCCATGTTCGTGGCGGCTAAGGCTATTTTTAGTAACTTCGCCATCGCGCGCGCAAGTCCCTCCACCAATAGAATTTGATTTTTGACGTGCGCGCGGACGGGACCGTTTGAATTCTTTAAGAGCCTCTTTAAGAGTCTCTTGATCACACTCCGCTTTAGTCCTTGCTTTTGTTATTGTCTAAGTCATCAGTATATATATACAAGACAGCGAAACTGGTATTGATGTCTGCGCGATGTGCTTGGCGCTGAAGTTTTTCTAGTGACGGGAAGTTGACGCCATTGCGCGTGCAAACAATGACATTTGATTGTCGTCGGAGAAACTGTTCGTATATGCGCGCGTAAAAATCAAACTCCATTGTTTGAGCGCCTTGCGTGCGCGATATGGCGTCAACTTCCTGTTACTAAAAATACTACGCAGTCTACGCAGACATCAATTTGCGAGTTTCGCTCTCTTAGTATTTATAGTCTCTTGTTATCAACCATTGTCATCATCATCATCATCACTATCAACATCATCATCAACCTCAAGAATAGTTACTGTATCAGCTCAACTAATGAGTTTACTTACCTTACCAGATGTGCCATTCATCCCTTGATCTCCTTTCTAAAAGACAAACGAAATAAAATCATGTTAAGAAACTGAAAAAGAAAAGAGGAAAATTTATTGACTGCAGAAGACGGCATGCACATTGAACTTCACATTTCATCAAGTACTTACTGTTCCTTTTTGCCCTTCCTGGAAAATAAAAGAAAACATGTAAGACAATTAACACAGACATATCACAGGAAAAACAAGGAAAAAAGGAAGGAAGGAAGGAAGGAAGGAAGGAAGGAAGGAAGGAAGGAAGGAAGGAAGGAAGGAAGGAAGGAAGGAAGAAGATTGCAGAGTGTAGGAGGGGAGAAAACAGAAAGTCTTTATCAGAAGCGTTCGAAACTAACCAATCCATTCACGCCTTGGATACCAGGATCACCTTTCTCGCCCTTTGGTCCTTCCACTGTGTTGGTAGTACTGTTCTTTTTCTGTTGATCAAAATTTGGACACGGACATTGAGTCTTTCTAAGTCTCAGTAAGTCGTAAGAGCGTTTTTCTATCGCTTCAGACATCGATCAGTTAAGGTTTAAAAATAGTTCATATAATCGATCCAACATGTCTAGACAGGGTAACTTATGAAGCGTTTAGACAAAGAATTTACATAGTCAATACCTTTTGGTAAAATGCGCAAGAGTTATTTACCGCGTTGCAGGTCTAGGGGCTACTAGCTAGCCGAATGGGTTTCCCCTAACAGCCCGCCTGAATACATATTTGAATGTACGGGATGTACATGAATGAATTGAACAAGCAAATTCGTAAAAAATTTCAGGGATTTTTGCTCAAATTTCTGAGCAACACAGATATCGAAAAAGTTTTTTGATAAAATTAAATTACGTTAGCGGCTGAATCCACTAAGTGATATTAATTAGGTGATTAACTAGGTGTTTACCAGGACAAACGATCCAATGCGCACTTGTCGTCCATCGTCAGGTTCAAGCACAATGTCACCATCCTCCCCTGCTTGTAAGACAAGACTGCCATCTTTTGTAACTATTTTCGGTGGCTTCCTGATTAAAGAAAACCCGGCCAAAACTAACAATTTCGCCTCAGGGGAGGGCGGAAGGGAGGGGGGACGGGAGGGGTGAAGGGAGGGAGAAGGGAGGGGAGGAGAGAGAAGAGGGAAAGGATAGAGGTTCTCCCCTTTCCCTCTTCGTCCATTCCCCTTCCCCTAGTAGGGTCTAGTAGCGCTAGCCACGTCCGCAGGCTATCTGTAAATAATTAATGTTAATCTTACCCAAGTGTCAAGATCAAGAGAGAGATGAACTCATCTTTCAGCACATGATTTACATAAATCAAAGCAGTTATTGATATCGTCTCGATTTCGGAAAAGATTAAATTAAGTACTCCAAATATACACTTCAGCTAAACAGCGATAAAATCCCTAATCATCAGCTATACTTTCTGCACAATGGAACGAGCGGCTGACCTATCAATTCAAGGCCATGGACTAGTATCCTTGAAAGAGAAATTACTTCAAAGTTTAGACAGTTTTATGTCTATATGCATGTACAGTGAAAGTGAAATACATTTGAATGGGAACGATGCCAGCCGACGAAAATTACTGTAATTGAATTCAAGAACCGGTCAACAACAAAACGAAATTACTTAACAAACAGATAAACGCGTTTTAAATTTCTTAATGTTTTGTAACTTTATAGTTCATAAGATATTTAAACCTCAGAAGGACTAGAAGACTTTAGTTGATAGTACTCAAGTATTAAAACTCAAGAGAAAAGAAAGTTCTAATATAACTTAAGAGATGAACATTAAAGGTGCTGAAGCAGTGGATATTAATTTATAAATTTTATGAATTTTCCAAAAGTTTATATACGGTAACCCCACTTCCGTATCGATGAGTATCGAATGTAAACATTATAACTTAGATAGATAGCTTCAATCTTCAGACGTTTCGCCTTTTACGATCATTACTGATCTGGAAAAAGAAGAAACGCAAAAGCTATCTATGGGTCATCTATCTTTGCTTGAAGAAATTCCAAACCATTTCACTTCATTAATCGACCAAGCATAGTTTTTCATTCATTATAACTTAGCTTTTAGTTGTAATTCCTCGGGTCCTCAGCGCGTGCTTTTGACTCTCAATGAATCTAAAGTACGTGTGCTCGTGACGTGAACAACAATCTTACTTTGACTTTTCTTGGCAAACAATTCCTTGATACAACACAAGTAGAAGCCCAGTAAAGAAGATCTTGGCTTTCTTCATGATGGCTGAAAGATTCTTGAATGTTCGGCCAACTGAAATGTGACTCTCATTACTGTTATTAATCTCTTTTTGTACCAAGTACGACTGAATAGAAAGCCGTCTCCCACTGAGCGCGCTTGGTAGAGCTGGCTACCGCGTTCCCCTCTCCTCCCTTCCCGTAAAATCAGTTATATTTTCGTGGGGGAGGGGTGGGGAGAGGTCATGTAATGATGTTGAGGGCACTCGTTGATGTGTATAACAGACACCAGGGCATTACCAGGGCAGATACCAGGGCAGATCACCAAACAGCGTATCCTGGAATACCGTTGATTAAAGCTGAGCCCAAAGTGGATCCCGTTGTTTGAAAGCGAGTAAGTCTTTTAAAAAGGGCGTGGCCGGACGATTCTTAAGAGATACCAGCGATAACAAGCTAATGAACATTATGATGATTAACATAAAATTGAACGGTCGACACGCTTTTGTTGGGCAAATTTCTTCCATTTGAGAACAAGATATAAGCGATGGCTCTTTTGATACCCTAAAATGTACCAGGAAATGCTAAAACTCTAAACTTCAATTTTAACACCGCTAAAAGATACCAAATCGCTGATTTTTACCCCTAAGAGATACGATGAGCATACCCGATCTATTTACAATGGAGTACCCCCCGGGAGAAAACCATTGACGTTGCATTGACCCCCCTGGGCGAGAAAGGCATTTTCAGGGTCGTATCAAGATGCAAGTGGGATCACTCGAATTTTGGCACTGATAACATGTGATCAGGGATCAGACTGTTCAGGACAACTTGCTTCATGGAATCGAGTTGAAAAGTATTGAAAATCTTTGGATCAGAAATTAAAATGTTTAGTTTGGATCAGAAATTAGGATGTTTAGTTTGGTTAGAGATCCGATAGGATATCTACCCGGTAATTGCGCAGAAAAAAAATTCGGGAGGACTTCATATGTACATATCTTTTGGGCATGGTCAAAGTCAGCGATATCTGGTACCTTTTAGGGTGTCTCAAATTTTATTGTGCTACCGCAGGCTAAACAGGTACCTTTAGGGTGTTTTTCAGTAAATGACACGCCCACATAAACTTTACGAGTAGGTGTTCAAAGATTTGTACCATTAAACTAAAATTAATATTAGATTTATCAGTTTTTGAGTTGGTTCCTTTTAGGGGTAGAGTAGATTTCGTATGACTGTGAAAACGGAACTACACAGTCACGGCATGGTTACGGCCGGCCGGAATTTCGAATGTTTCAGTATAGACAACACGGCACTGACACGGCCACGACATAGCGCGGTCCGTTTCACACTCAATGAAATCTACTCTAAAAAGCATGTGTTGCCACGCCCACCTGGATAACACTCAGGTACCTCTTTGAAGTCATCAAAATTTCCAAAGAGCAAAATATCCCTTGTCTGCCTTCTTTCGAACTGATAACGTTCTAATATTGCTGCAATGAGTAAAAAGAACATGTTTATCAAACCCTTAGTACTTTATCAGTGTCTTTTATATCGGTCCTTATGTGTCTTATGTTCTTTATGACTTACATGAGGGTGTCAATGGGGTTAACCGTCAACCGTCAAACGGCCTAAATTTCAACCGTCAATCGTCAAATGAGGGAAATTTTAACCGTCAAGCGTCAAAAAATTAACCGTCAAATACACTCTGGAACAATTTTTCTAAGTTATTATATTTTTTCCAAATGCGTGTATTTTTCAAGACGATATAACAATTTCACTATTTCAATACCGTTAAAACTTTATAAAAGTCATACTGAACTTCATATTGTCGGCAGAACTGCTGGCTGGTCGCAAGCACATTGATAGGGGAGGTTCGATTTCCACCATTCTCGGCTGGATTAGGGAATCGCTTCAGAATGATCTGTATAAATTAAGTATCCGATTTTTTTAGATAACTCTTATTTCAATGAATGTGCATGTTAATTTTTCTAAATTACGCAAAATTTGAAAGCATCAAGCTAACTGTAAAGCCCGCTTATGTAGTTTTTTTCCGTTTGAAACCTGAATTTTAAGCCAAGAAAAATTAGAGAAGAGAAAAAGAATCCATTAAAAACAGAAAAAAGAAGAAAAAAGAAAAGTTGTTGGCTCAGGAAGGACTCGAACCCATTACCCAAAGAAATTAGAATGCTAATTTTATGCAAAACCCCAAAAATCGGACCATGCATCCAGACAAATCGCTGAATCATCGCATGTTACGTATAGGATGGAGATTTCGGCCCCTTCCGCGCTATCCGGTAGAACGCAGCGAGCTTCGCAGTCAAAGAGGGAGGAAACAGTCGGATCCTAGGCCGTAAATAACTGCACCTTACCACTAGGCTAACTGGTCTACTGAGGGATTTGGAGAACAAAATAACCTAGTGTATCCCGTGAATTGGCTATCTATTGTTGTGCAAATTACGCGATCCCGTGGCGTAGTTGGAAAACCCTTGAACTGTGAAGCAAGTGAGCAAATGTGAGAGCCGGGTTCGAAACCGGCTAGGGGCCCAATTTTTTTTTTTTTTTTTTTTTTTTTTTTGGTCTCAAAATCAATATTAGCTAGTTGTTAATTAAGGTGGCCCGTACCTATTGATTTGTTTGTTGGGCATGAATTTCAATCGCGTCCTTTTACATCAAAACCTTGTCCGATTTCTGAGAAATTTGCAGCCATTTGTCTACAAGCCTTGAAATTTGTACCGGTAATTATTTTTCTGCGAATTAGATCAAGTAATTCGAGATATCAGACGATTTTTAAAAATGGCTTTTTGAGAAAAATTGGTCATAAATCCAAAATTCCAAGGTGAATTTTTTTCCTATTTCGTCAATCAAGTATAAAGGCATAGAGGACTACATACAACATGTATCGTGCCAATTGGTGCCTTGGAAGTTGCGATACAAAATTTGTGCTGCCTGTTACGACGCAAAATTATGTAGTCAAAACTACCGCCAAAATCTCAACAAAATTTCAAAAGCAGCGAGAACTATATCTGCTGTAAGAAAGACAAATACCTATTGTAACTTGTAAACAAAATTTGGAGAGATGAGAAGCTAAACGCCAATGTTATCCTCAAGCAAACTTGGGGAGTAATTTTTGTGACCACGAGATGAGCGTTGCGAATTTGTATTACTTCGACTTCTACAAATTCTGTCGAATTGTTTCGTGAAATTTTCTTGGTATGGGATAGAACAAGATGTTAACATACCTGCTGCCAAGTGTCGTTGTGTTTGCTGCACTATAGGTATAATTCATTAAGCTTCAAAATTAAGCAACTGCATCGAGTCGACGTTTGAGCTGCCAAGGTAAAGCCCTCATGGTTTGTTAATTTATTCAAAACAACACCTTACTATCTGTTTCAAAATTCCACACGGGATTTAGACTCAGAAGCAATTGTATTCAGAGAACTACTGTCTTTATTCCCAAAAGTCTGGATCCCGTGCGGAATTTTGCAACAGATAGTAAGGTGTCGTTTTAAATAAATTAACAAACCGTGAGGGTTTTACCTTGGCAGCTCAAACGTCGACTTGATGAAGTTGCTTACTTTTGAAGCTTAATGAATTATACCTAGTGCAGCAAACACAACGACACTTGGCAACAGGTATGTTAACATCTTGTTCTATCCCATACCAAGAAAATTTCACGAAACAATTCGACAGAATTTGTAGAAGTCGAAGTAATACAAATTCGCAACGCTCGCCTCGTGGTCACAAAAATTACTCCCCAAGTTTGCTTGAGGATAACATTGGCGTTTAGCTTCTCATCTCTCCAAATTTTGTTTACAAGTTACAATAGGTATTTGTCTTTCTTACAGCAGATATAGTTCTCGCTGCTTTTGAAATTTTGTTGAGATTTTGGCGGTAGTTTTGACTACATAATTTTGCGTCGTAACAGGCAGCACAAATTTTGTATCGCAACTTCCAAGGCACCAATTGGCACGGTACATGTTGTATGTAGTCCTCTATGCCTTTATACTTGATTGACGAAATAGGAAAAAAATTCACCTTGGAATTTTGGATTTATGACCAATTTTTCTCAAAAAGCCATTTTTAAAAATCGTCTGATATCTCGAATTACTTGATCTAATTCGCAGAAAAATAATTACCGGTACAAATTTCAAGGCTTGTAGACAAATGGCTGCAAATTTCTCAGAAATCGGACAAGGTTTTGATGTAAAAGGACGCGATTGAAATTCATGCCCAACAAACAAATCAATAGGTACGGGCCACCTTAAAGGAGAGAGAAAAGACAGAAACAGAAAAAGATTATGAAAGAATAAATTAAAAAATCGTGGAAAATACTTCAAATTAAAATAATACTGAAATACTTATAGCTGAAGGTCTGGGTTTTGATAAAACCATAATTCACCAGCATTCACCAAAGGTTCATTTAGAGAGAAATGCAACAATGTGACTGTATAGTTTGTTAAGGAAAAGTACTAGTAACCTAAGCTAATATAAACGGCCATTTTATTCTGTTGGAGGGAGGGGGTTCGTTAGATCGAACCACCCCAAGCGACGGGCCTAGAACTGAAAAATCCTTCACGATATCGAATTTTGCCTAATACATCGATAATGCAGCATATTCATTCTGTTTTCTGGTCAAATGTTAAACCGCAATACAAGAAACGGGCACGGTTAGACAGCAACAAGTTGCAACAGTAACCAAGGGAGCACGGCAGAATAGACGACTTTCAAAAATGGCGGGCTCATTGTTCACGATAACGAGGCCAGAAAGGCCTCCAAAATCAACATCGCATCAAATGATTCTAAATATATAAAAATTATCCTGTAAAATGCACATAAAATAGGTATTTTAAAAGGAAAAGGAATACATCGTCTTTGATAGCAATAGAAGTGTCGCCACGCTTATTTTCTGGTAACAAGGCCTTTGTGGCCTCGTTCTCATGTACTAGGCCGCCATTTTTGAAAGTCGTCTATGTCGTTAGTACGCGCGCGCTTGACAGGACTTCCTGTGATTTTTGTTTCTGCGCGCTTCGGCACCTACGACATATACATGAGTTCCGATGATAGTACGAGCGTTGTAACTCTGAACGAGCTCCAAAGAGACTTCGGGACTCGTTCGAAAGTTACTGGTATTAACCGGTATTTTGTTCGGCTTTGAGCACAGGAAACCCGGCTAAACTCGAAGCGGAACTCGAAGCAAAACTCGAAGCTAAACTCGAAGCAGGAAGCCCACGCAGTCAAAATTTGACAAGCGCGCGCGCGCGTACCATACTAACGACATTCTGCCGTGCTCCCTTTCAGTAACAACTAGCGATGTAATTTCATAAAAATTGATGATTAACTATTTGTTAGAAATATTTAATTGGCATATTTTCAGTATTTTAACCGTCAAAGAGTAGAATTAACCGTCAACCATCAAAACAACGAATTTCTTACCGTCAACCGTCAAAAAGGCAAAATGTTGACCGTCAACCGTCAAAGCTATACCCCCATTGAGACCCTCTTACATGTACTGGTTGGGGAATCCAACCACAGGTAGCCCAAGCTCTAAACTAGAGCAATCATTTTTCACAATCTGAAGAAATTCTAATTGTTTTCATTTAATTTTTCTAAACCCACAAAAATTGGCAGTGAAAATGTTCACGTTCACTCGAAGCTTGGGGCCGGGGCTAGCTAAAATAAGAAAAAGCTGAGAGGAGGGGCACAAGAAAGGACCAAAAAAGTAGAAGTCTACTCAATCATTTTGACTGTCTTGACTATGAGTGCTATTCTTAGACCTCAAGAGTGAGACTATTGTGAACATTTAAAATCACAGTAGTTCATAGCGTATTGTTGTGAACTGTTATTTTATCCCCCGCCGTTTCCCAAAACGGGATATGGTCTTCCTGTGTTTCGAAATACCGCGAAGGGACTAAACACTAAGATGATTTCAAAATGGCGGCCTCCAGTGGTCACAGCGCTAAGTCTTTTGGAGAGGTTTTATACAGAGCTGGAGAGGTATTTGAGTCATTGAACATAAAAAACAAATTCAATACATCTTTAACATCGCACCGCTATGTATTACATGATTTCTGTGCTCCAAAGCAATGAAAACGGAAATTGATTTCGGATTATTAAATGCGGCCTGATCACACGTTATCGATCAAAATGTGCTTTGTCGTAGGATTCTGACGATATATGGGATGATACAGCGTTAATTGAAGCGTACGACAGAGCGGTAAATTTAGTAAAGGTAGGATTATTAGTGATATCTCTAAAAGGAAATGAAATGCAAATTGGATAGACCACTTTCAGTATATTGGTTGAGTGGTCACGAACAAAGCAATTCAAAATGAGGCTCCAGTCTAACAATGGAGAAATCACTATTAACATTTTATTTCTCCAAATTTTCTTTTATCTTCTTCCTCCCCCAAGAGTAGATATAATTACATATGCAATTACATATACAGAGCCTCTACTTGACCCCATTGTTCGCTATCACTCATCCAATATATTGAAAATGGGCTTATGGCTTTGGCAGAACACTTGGCTGTCTGATGGAATAACTATAGAATACTATGCAAATGATATTCATGTAGTAGATTTGAAAAATGCAGAAACACATATAGTAAATCAGTAATAATCTCCAGCATCCATTCATCTCCCCCTCTCCCCCAGCCCCCAATAACCCATGGTCCCTTTCCAGTAACTCCCACCCTTTGACTTAGAGCAGAATATGTATGAAGGTATATAAACAAGACATGGTATCATTCAAGCACAATACAAATCAGGAAGAGCATGAATTATATAGATGTTTCTGAATCAATCAGATGCTTATTTGTTTGTTTGTTTTTATATCAATTGCCATTAATACAAGAATGACAGAGATTACAAAGGGAAACCTGGAGGAAAGAACAGGTACAAAATTTGTGAATCAACCAGTAACTATAGGTTAAATTGTACAGGGCTGTGAACTCTCCTGTTACAGTTAATTGATAGAGACATTTTTTAAATTAACTTACCATCAAATAAACGACAACATCATCACAAAGTCATCACCTACGTGGTTGCTTGTCATTGTACACATTCTTCTAAAGTATGTTTGTATATTTCTAGCGCAATAAGATAAGTACCTTTATTAATACAAGGCCAATTGACTTAAAATCCATCTTATCTTTCCAAAGAAAACAGCAAAATACAAAGGGTATTGGAAACAAGAAGAAAGAAAAAAGGAAACATGAACAGCAGTTTGATCCATCAGAACAGGTAAAAGACTGAAATAGATGGAGTAACCGGTCATACATTGTAAGACCCATGTAACCGTGATGCCTCAAATCTGCCATGACTCCCCATTGTACAGTCATAATGCCCCATTGTATAGTCATGATGCCCCAGGTACATATTATATTTATCAGCAAAATGATCAGAATCTATTGGTTAACCAACAAGGCTTCCAACAGTATGTTTAGTACATTACATACTAATTTCATCAAAGTACATACATTATTCAATCTGATTTAAAATGGTTTGTCCAAGGAGGGTAAAACTCTTGATTATTATTGACATTAAAATGTACAAAAAAATCACTTTGAATTATGTCTTCTATAGTGGCAAGTTGGTGATAGTTGTTCTGCTGAGTTCACAGAGGATAGAGAAATATATGAGGCAACAATAATATCCATTGATAGAGAAAATCAGACTTGTGTTGTCAAATATAATGATTATGGAAATGAGGAAGAGCAAAATCTAAAAGACTTAATACAGTCCAAGAAGAGGGAAACACTACCAGACCAGGGCTATTACACTGTTGACTCACCTTATTTTCAACCAAGGCCAAATACAGACAGACAGACACACATGGAATGGTCATCTCAGACACCCACTCATTTGGATCACCAGTGGAAAGTTAGTGACATTTGTCTTGCACCAGAATATCCCAGTGGTCACTTGCATGAAGCTGTGATCAACTCATTTCCAACAGCCTATACATGTCACATTACTTTTATAAGATCTAGAAGAAGGTAAATAGTATTTATTCAAATGCATTTCCAGTCATTGAGTTAATAAAACTTATAAATCTATTATTGTCACCCTACTCTCCCCACCCTTTTCTCCAGGGCTGGAACCCATAAGAAAATATGTTTTAATTTATTGTCTGCCGTTCTACATGAAGGGTGAATTCAGTAACCAAAATAACATTATCTGGTAGCTATACAAAAACTTTTTCAATGCACATGTACAATGTATTAACTTTCATGTTCTTGTTAGTCAACAAGTAGACAGATCACAGTTGCATCAAAGCCAACAACAGCATCACCATCATCAACATCAACACAGTCCTAGATTCCTGCAACAAAATATGGCCTGGCCACCACCTCCCCCAATGGTAAGAAGTTGTCTTTCTTGTTATAATTATAGTTGATTTCAAGGTTGCCAATTTTGAAGTTATACATTATATAAATACATTTATATTACCTATTTCAAAAATGTTGATGCTGGTCAATTTATCTGAGTTGACAAAGAAACATAATTCTAACTCAAGCATCGGAACTTATTTTCCAATATTACAACAAACTGCACCATTCAGCTTTGTATATATCTAAATTTGCAGCTACATTTTAGATGTCAGATTCAGATCTCCAACCATCAATGATTTTTGAAATAGGTATATAAATATAAGATATTATCTGAAGGTACAAAATCCATATTTAAACACATTTTAGCACATAAAAAGAAGTCTTACAATTATATTTCCTTGAACATACAGGCCTTGTACAATAAGCCAAGTCCACACTCAAAAATGATTGACTATACATCTTGTCCACTTACTTGCCTTTACTTGATTTCTCTTCAGAGCAATTTCCCAAATCCTATTTTTCCCACTCTTCCATTGCCCACATTTCCAACTGGGATGATGCCCACATTTGGACATGGTAATCATGTGAGTAGCAGAATTTAATTTTAAAGCCTGGTTTTCAAGTGACAACCATTAAAACTGGGCAACATGCACACACTCAGTATAGTGATGTACGACATTGTGAATGCCCAGTCTCATTCCACAACAAACTCCTTTCCCTTGGACTTACATAAGTATATATATACCAAGATATTTTTATTATTTAAATTTTATTATATATTATTTTTATTTTTATTTCTTTTTATACACGCCCGTATTGGAAACCAGCTGTTATTTGTTGAATATGTTAGCGTGTTGAAAGTAAAGTTTACTACTATTCCTAAATATGAGCATTGCCTTATTTACTCAGACTGTGCATTGGTTATGCTTATGTCGCTAGTGTAAACCAGGCTTTTATTAAATATATAGGTTAAGGAAACAAAATAAATTTATTTTATTTTATTATATATTATTTTTATTTTTATTTCTTTTTATACACGCCCGTATTGGAAACCAGCTGTTATTTGTTGAATATGTTAGCGTGTTGAAAGTAAAGTTTACTACTATTCCTAAATATGAGCATTGCCTTATTTACTCAGACTGTGCATTGGTTATGCTTATGTCGCTAGTGTAAACCAGGCTTTTATTAAATATATAGGTTAAGGAAACAAATCCAGAGACAAACAATATGCTTACACAAATTGGTTATTAAAAAAAATAGTAGCATATATGATTAAATAATGAAGTATTGTTAATCCTATTTTACATTTGTACTGATGATTTTGTACTACTATTTTTAGCCCCCAGCGACACCCCCTATCCCTCCTGTCCCACCACACCCATTTATGACCAGCAGTGGACAAGATAGTGAAGCTCTTGCTAGTATGCTGATGTCATGGTATTTAAGTGGTTATTATACTGGGTATTACCAGGTATGGAATGTATACCACGATGTATACACATCTGAGTATTTTTCACAGGTGCAGATTTTGTAAAACTCTGTTACAACTGCACGGCCATGTCATAATTGAAGGGGTACCTGTGAAAATGGACTAAGTGACTTTTTGGTGATTTTTTTTCAAATTTTCTCAAATGGTCCAAAATAATATTACTCCACTTTCCCATGATAAAATATCAACACCTGCAAAAAAAGTCACTTAGGCCATTTTCATGGGTATCCCTTCAAATAAATAATTGTGCTGTGTCAATTGGCAGTCCTACCAAGTCTGTAGATGCAAAATAAAGAATAGGCCATTTGCATGATGCCTCCATTGACTAGTTACCAGTCAAAGAATGCTTTGCTAACAGGAAAGTAGTTAATGCCATTGTTCTGCTATTTCTCAATTGGAAATATAAATCTGAATAAGAAAGTATATAAAGCATTCTGATAGCCTAATGTTCTGCCAAAATTAAATTTCTAAACAACATATAAACAACTGTCTGTAAACCATGATGTAAATATTTTGTCTGTGGGACATAAATGATTCCATTAGGAATAGGCCTTATGCACTAACAGGTCACGTGACCCCATCTCCCCTAAATCAAGCAGCACCATCAAAATGAACTCCAAAAAATGAAAGAGCATCTCAATATTAGTAAAAGTGCAAAGTTTCAGTTTATAGGATGAATGAGAGAAAAAATGACAGCAAATTTAAGATGTGATATTTTCTTAAGATTCGTTCGGAAAACCGTGTTGGATGGCATAAGAAAATCTTAAATTTACTGTCATTTCTCCTGCATTACATCTTAATAGCTGAAACTTTGCACCTGTACTAACATCGAGGTGCTCTTTCTTTCTGGTGTTTATTTTGATGGTGCTACTTGATTTAGGGGAGACAGGGTCACATGACCTGTTAGTGCATATGGCCTATTCCAAAGGTGAATTATTACTTGTCACTGTCTTCATTTTACCTTGTATACTCACTCACCTCAAAAGCTTATTTCTATACTAGAAAATACAAGCAACTCAGTATACACAGTATGCCACTCGCAACCATTGTAGAACTAGTATTTACCCCATGCCATAGAAAATACAGCCAATCAGAAAGCAGGAAAGCCGTTGTATATTCAGCAGTATTCAACTGTCTCCTCCCTTGAGACATTGCACTAATTGAATGTCTTTTATGGTGTGGGATAAAACAGTTATAGAATAGTTTCTCGTGGCATACTGTGGATATACCACATCACTTGTATTTTCTTTATATATTAGAAAATACAAGAGACTCATGGGATATTCCATGGAATTCCATGACAAAACCATTATATGTTCTAGTATATATATATATATATTTCTGATATACAAATATAAATTCATTTACCTTTTTCTAGGGTCTACAGAGAAACCAACACCACCAGAATGATGGCCCCCAAACACAACCAGATACAACTAACACATCAATAAATTGCACTCAGGCCAGCACCTCGTTACATGGAGCTCAAAGTTCAAAACAAAATTAATTTATACCCTTGGTGCCAGAGTTATATTTCACTCCCCCGTAGAAGGCTGAAGGCCCAAGACATGAAATATACTTCATTTCTCCCAAGATAATCATTAGCCAAACGTAACATAATATGAAATAGTTACGGAGTTAGAATAGAATACGAGTTCTGGCTCCCAGGGCAAAAATGCACAAGAAAATCTCAAGATTTAGAAAAGTCATAAAACATTTGAGCAAATTGTTTGGTTAAAAATTTTCAGACCAAACTTAAAAGTATGTGAGCATCAGATGAGATACTGTATGTTACTTGCTGGCTAAAAAGTGGATAAGAGATTAGCAGAGCCTTTTTACATAGAACATACACTGTCATTACTGTACTAATATATTTGTAGGGGTGACCATGAATGTCAATGGTTTAAGTGACTTCTGACAGGGTGTTAAAAGGTCACTGCAAGAAGTCAAAATTTTGGTCAAATTTCATGCCTCTTGCAGTCTCAAGTTTTTGTGAGAAAAGGCATCTCTGGCTGACACAAAAATACCTTGTCTCAGGTCTCACAAAGTCTTGACCATTAATTATTCAACACCTCTTCCCTTCTGATTATTGCCAAGGTTTTCTCAAATGTTCTAAAATAGTAAAAAATCAATAGAGACTTTTCTGTGAAAAAATAATCATTAAAACCTGCTTTACCTAGACCTTTTATAAGTCACTTCATTGGCACCCCTTCAATTCTTGCTTGTGTAAATTCTATGTACTGTAGCTTGATATTATTCATTGGAACTTAAAAGCCGAGTCATATTTCTTTTGAAAAAAATTAAATAAGAAAATACAATAAAAATGACTTAACTTGTTATTTAATCATCATTCACATGAACAACTTATGCATTTACTCTTAATAGTACTAGGGCATATATCATAAGATTGCTTTTATCTTTGAAGGCTAAATTAGCATTGGTTGACAATTATTATTATTGTAAAGGTTTTTTTTTTCTTTTCTTTTCTTTAATTTCTTTTCTTTTTTTGTTTTTTTGGTGAGAAAATACCAAAACACCAAAACTTGGCTTTGTCTAAAAACATTAATAGGGAGTTTCAGATTGTACAATGGCAAGACTGATGACAACAGTAGAGAATAGGATTAACCAAGAAGAAAAAAGCTTACATGAAATGTAAGTGAATATGTAGATTTCAGCTATCTGTCAATTCATAATGGGAAACTCGAACGTTTCAAGCTCTACCAAGAACATGACATCCAAATTACCCTTTTTCTTTGGAATTTTATGCAATAATGAATGCAAAATTCAAGTGCTAACAAGGACGACTAACAAATTAATACAAGAAAGCATAGAAAACTGAATAAGGCTTTTTTTCAGCCATGTCGATGTTGCTGTTGTGTAATCTAAAAACTCCCTAATATTAATGCAAGAAAACAGTATCTAGTTACGATGTTAAATAATAACTCTTCAGGTATACAGCAATTCAAAAGTTTGATATTGCAGCATCAACATCATCCATGATTTCTTTAAGTTTTTCCCATTGATCAACTTGCATAGAGATCCCTGAAAAAATCAATCACAAATCAGTTTACTTGTTGCCAATGTTTTCTGATTATGAAATTATCATTTGGTCTACAGTAGCACTGGCATCACCTGCTACTTTAAGATTTTCCCCAGTTTGCCAAAGATCCCAGAGGTATCTACTAATAAAAGTTCATTCTTTGTCAATCTTTTTGACAAGTCAGCTAAAATCTTATTGAAAGCCCTGTGTACAGTGCTTTAGCTCAACATTTTGATAGTGCAGATTTCGTATGAGTGTGAAAAGGACCACACCGTGACCGTGTCAGTGCCGTGTTTCCTATCAAAACATTTGAAAATTCTGCAGTAACAGCCTTTTCACACTCATACGAAATCTGCACTATGTCATGACACCACACAGCATGGCACATACTTTTCAAAGTCACACTCAAATAAAAGCAGATTTTGTATGACTGTGAAAATGGTACTGAACAGTCACAGCACAATAATTTGTGGAGGAGGCAGCATGGCCGAGTGGTCAGAGCATTGGTCTTGCAATCTGGCGGTCCCAGGTTCGATTCCCGCTCTGGTCACTAGCTGAGACTGAATTTGTTCCGATTTCGATTAGTTCAAATTCAGTTTATCGGCCATGCTTGTAATATAGCCAACTGGTTTGCCTCCTTGCCAGTTGGGATTCTTAATCCATTTATGTTTGATTTATATGATTTAGTTAGAATTTGTAAATTGAGCTGAAAAGCTCTGTTGAGGGAGTCTCAATCATGTATGTATGTTTTTTTTTGTATTTTAATAATTGTGCTGTGACTGTGGACCACACCTTGCCATGGCAGATCCATGGTGTCTCAAAAAACATTTGAAATTCCAGCCATAATTATTATGGTGGGAATTTCAAATGCTTTCATAGACATCACAGATCAGCCATGGCAAGGTGTGGTCCATTTCACACTCATATGAAATCGACTGCTCTATGTACCTTTCTTGCCAGGCTTCATGTCACCATTACTATCCTCGTAAAATTCTCTAATGTCAACAAGGACTTTGCCTTTGAATTCACGGACAGTAACTTGTCGTTTCTTTGCAATCTGGAATAATAATATAAACAAAAGCTTGATGACTCAAAAGGTGAATAAATGCCACAGGTTCAAAAAAAAGTTGACAGTCCATAACATTTGTCATCTCAAATTGAAGTTGTTTAATCAATTCCTGAGTTTCATATGATGTCATTTTCAATCTTGTTGGAATTTTCATCAGCTGAAAGACAAGTTTTCAATAGAATATTCTCTGGTTGAGAACACATGGTGGTCAAACACTGAACACCATAATTATGATGAAAATAATGAGATTCGTCAGCTGTTTGAAAACCCAGCAATAGAAATTATAAACTGAGCTGCATGACAGCCTATTATATCATCCAGGAAAGTTAGCTTTGCTTACTGGGTTGCTGTTCAATATAAAACAGTTTCTTTTCAAAAGAGAAAAGACTACTTTAAAAGACTTAAAACTCCCAACAATTCAAGAAATTGAAGGGTTCCCTATGACCTAATTAAGTGACTTTTTGATGGATGTTCTGAGATTAATTTTTCCAGCATAGGAAAGTCTACTATACCATTTTATTTCATTGAAAAAATATCATCAAAAAGTCACTTAGGCCATTTTCACTTTGAACCCTTCAAATTTTACTAATAAGTTCCAAGTCACTGAATCAGCTGCAATTTTGAATTTTGCAATGGCACAGTATTGGGATTACTGTGGATCCAGGTCTGAGGTCACTCATGACATGGCTATCGATACAGAGCTCAAGTTTTTTGTCCCAAACACATGCACACCTTGTTTATGTCATTTTTTACTACATCTAAACTCAATCAACTCCAGCCAATTTTATTTAAGTTAAAATAAAACTTACTGGAAATACATAACTTCCATCATCTTGACGTGCACTGTCAACTCCTGAAGAGCTAGACTTTCCTGCTTTTTGTTTTTTGGTTGATTTTTCCTGTATTTTGTAAGATACATACATCCTTGAGAATCAGTTTCCTTCCCTTATTAAAGATCAACACTTAAAAAGTCATTATTTAAGGTGGTCACTTAAGGGAGGTGGTCACCTACATGTACAAGAGTATACACCATAGGGGACCATCTAAATTTTTTATGTAATGATATTTATTAGTAGCATATGGTGCACATTTTAGGAATGATTTGTCAGTCCTTTTCTCTTCGTATGCACATTTTTACATACTTATTTTAATATTATACCACTCTTTACTGCTCACTTTTCAGCACAATGCCTTATAATGGGCCAATGATTAACAACCGTATTGTAATGTACAAGTATATAAACTAAGGCTAGTCAATAAGTACTGAGGAATACACAGCACTGCCGTACTGTCACATTTTTTACGTATTCATGAACGTACTAGAGTACTGAGAAATACACGGGACTGCAGTGTTGTGTGCTAATGTACCAATATACATATAGAGTACAAACATACTAGCATACTAACATACTAGTGCAAGAGTACCAATGTAAAAAATGTGCAACGTCATTCCTATAATGTGCATGGTATAATTAGTAGAGTCTTATGCTGACCATATCTATACTAAGGTGATGCTTAAGCAACATATAATCCAATTTTTGCCTGTTGAAAGAGGGGATTATATGTCAAGTGGTTGACAGCTTATGGGAGGTTTATAAAAACAAAGAAAATGACAAACTATCAGCTCAAGAAGTGCTCTCGGTTCCTTATAAGAGATGGTCAACTTACAAGAGGTCTCAACTATAGAAATTTGTATGGGAAACTTTTGGATTTTTGAAAAGTGGTCACATTGTGGAAGTAGTCACTTCAAGTGGGAGCACAGGCAGCCCAAGCTCATTATCTGACAACATAAACAGTTGTAAATACACGTAAATGCATGGAGCCTAAAATACGACTTTTGACGAATAATATTACAGAATACATTAATATAACATTCTATGTAACTTGTAAAGTTGTTATAATTGTAAATAAAGCCTTATTTCACGGTTTTTTTCAAGATCTCCCTCCCCCTACTAAGAAGAGGAAAAGGCTGGAAGCTTCGCTCCGAACGAGCTCCAATCGTCTGCACATTTCGAACTCAAAAAACACCTTTCCCTTGACCAAATAACTCCAACGCTCGTCCTTATCAGCATCGATAATTGTTCTAACCGCCCTGTAAACCTCATTCTCCAACGACCACGTCTTACGGAGAAACAAAATTATTTAGTTCGAATCTTCGGTCTCCTGTGAGGCTTGAAGCCCACCTCCACCGCCACTTTCAACACAGGCAGCCCAAGCTCATTATCTAGTAGATTTTTAAAACACGTGAAATAAGGCTTTATTTACAATTATAATAACTCTACAAGGCACATAGAATGTATTCTGTAATTTATTCGCCAAAAGTCGTATTTTAGACCCCATGCATTTACGTGTATTTTAACTGTTTAATGTTGTCAGATATTGAGCTTGGGCTGCCTGTGTTGAAAGTGGCGGTGGAGGTGGGCTTCAAGCCTCACAGGAGACCGAAGATTCGAACTAAATAATTTTGTTTCTCCGTAAGACGTGGTCGTTGGAGAATGAGGTTTACAGGGTGGTTAGAACAATTATCGATGCTGATAAGGACGAGCGTTGGAGTTATTTGGTCAAGGGAAAGGTGTTTTTTGAGTTCGAAATGTGCAGACGATTGGAGCTCGTTCGGAGCGAAGCTTCCAGCCTTTTCCTCTTCTTAGTAGGGGGAGGGAGATCTTGAAAAAAACCGTGAAATAAGGCTTTATTTACAATTATAACAACTTTACAAGTTACATAGAATGTTATATTAATGTATTCTGTAATATTATTCGTCAAAAGTCGTATTTTAGGCTCCATGCATTTACGTGTATTTACAACTGTTTATGTTGTCAGATAATGAGCTTGGGCTGCCTGTGGTGGGAGATGGTTGCAAATGATTGTTTCAACTGTATTCTCAAATGAATTCCAAAAAAGTTTATAAATGGGGTCATAGTAAAGTGTGACAAAGTTGTAAAAAGGCTAGACTAGACCTTCACTTCCCCCACCCCTCAACCCAAACGTTACACACGTACCTCCCCTCCCCCGTGACAATATCGATCCTGTCTTAAAAATTGGACTCAATTATTTAGGCAGCAGGCTATTAAGCTGTCATCTTTATCTCCGCTGTTGCTCTTATAGCAAAATGGCTCAAAACGAAAGTAAAAATGTGGTATTTGTCGCGACTACGACACGTGACAGCGACTCAAAGACATCCTCAAATTAATTGAACATAATTTTACATTCATTTTCGTACTAGTTATCCATACCTGAGCTTCCTCGCCTGAAGAATCACTATCAGAATCTACCAAAGCTTTTGATTTAGGTCTTTTAGACATTTTGATGGTGTTAAAATAGTACTTTTCCAACTGCAAATAAGCGACTTATTCGGCAAAAGACCCTTTTTCGCGCGTCTTCCTACGATTTGTACCAGTCCTCCGCGCCAATACCACGAGTCCTGGCCTGGCCACAGGAATCCCAATTTTTCATTCCAACTAGACTGCCACAAAAAGTTGTAAAATTATCGAGTGAAATCAATTTTATTTGACACGGTTTTCAGTTACAAATAATTCAAATATAGTAATTTTACGATAAAAAGAAACAAAAGGATTAATATGTATTTGATGTGAGTGCCTAAGTCGATAAAACTATAAAATATTCTACGAGCAGCTGTCCCCATCCCTCCTTGGGATTTCTGACTAAGGGATATATATTTGATAACCCTGATGGATCACAGAGGGCTTCCCACGATCACCAAACACGATATGTCGGCTGGGTTTTTTTAATTGACTTTTTATACTGGTGGTGGGATAGATCTTCCTCTATAGGGCATGTTACGTCTCTTATTCCACGCATAGTTGTACTTGTCAAGCATGTCATTTTCAGCATCTTCTGCATCCTCATCGTCTTCAGTTTCTTTCACCCTAACCCACATTTCATAACCACGTCTCAAGGCTCTATTAATTTCTGTTCTCTTGTGGCTTCCAGTCTTACAGTATTCTAATATGCGTTGTGGCAACGCCCCTGGTTTAGATCGACAAGTGCTCCCAATATACACAACATAGTCTTGTCCCTCATCGTGGCATGCCTTCCACTCATAAATCCCTGTGTATGACAATAGAAAAATATTATTTGAAAAATATTACAAAATAAAGCGAAAGGCAAAGCGTCTCGTTAAATCTAGTCTCCCGACAAGGAGACTAGATTTCACGGAATGCTTTGCATTTCGCAGTGATGAGACTAAATACGTCTGTGAAGTCGGAAGAAAATTAGTGCTACGTACCGCAATTATAACCGTTAAATGCATTTTCAATATACGTGCATATATATCCAGTGCGCCTCCCATCTCTTTTTTCATACCAGGGATGCGCTTGTCCATGATCGGGCAACGTTGGAATAATTGCTTTAACCCATCTGCTCCAGCCTTCTGTACTAATTCGAGAGTCTTCTCTATACGGTTTTGGCATGTTTGAAACTCTTTCAGTTCAGTTACTAATGTATCATAAAGACAAAAACGGTTAAAGTTTCATTATCAGAAGGAATAATTCAGTTATAAAACTATTGTATTTGTTATTAAGTAATGATCCTTGTAAGAAGTAGGCAAATTCACGCCCCCTAATGCATAAATGACTGTTATAGTCAATTTGCAATCCAATTAAAATACGGCTACCTCATTGGTTGGATTCAATTCAAGCGCGAAATTTGAATTTACAAATCAAATTTCTTGGGATCAAAGCTGGTTTTCAGCACATCTTAATTTAAAAATTGCATTATCAACCACCATAAAAATTTCTTATGAAATCTAACGAAAACTGGTCGTGGGGAACATAGCTAAAATAAGTCATAACGAGCCGCAGCCGACTTGATTTTTAAAACAGCAGGGGTACTGGTTGCTACGGAGCAACGTCATAATCTGATTAATTGCGGTTACGTTCTGACATTGCCGAGGGATTATTCTTTCAACAGCATACATACGCAGTTACGTTTTCCGTGTTATTTTTGGGAGCTACGTCAGGATTTTGGCGCAAAATTGAAATATAAGTCCATTCATCTTCGGTCATGTTTGAGCAGTGTTCGTGTTTTAGATCGGTCCCTAACTATGAATAGAGTGGTTGAGCAAAAGAACCCTCAAACGTTTTGGTACATTTTGAATAGTACTTTATGTGGTAAAAAGTTTCTATGTTCTGCAATTAATTATTTCGAAATATCCACATCAATTCTCGCGAGACGACAATGGCGTACAAATTGAGATGTGCTCGATCGACGCGCGACAAGGAGGTAACAGTTGTATTGCCGTTTGGTCATGAAGTCCTGAGTATTTGAATTGGTAGTTGCATTGCCTGAGTGCTTCGGGTGCAAAGAAATTCTCTTTGTGCCTAGCTGGTTCATCCAGCATGAAGTCCTGGCTATTTGAATTGGTAGGTACAGTGCCTGAGTGCTTCGGGTGTAAAGAAATATTTTCTTTATGCCTAGCTGGTCCATCCAGCATGAAGTCCTGGTTATTTGAAGTAAGTGCATTGCCTGAGTGCTTCGGGTGTAAAGAAATATTTTCTTTATGCCTAGCTGGTCCATCCAGCATGAAGTCCTGGCTATTTGAATTGGTAGGTGCATTGCCTGAGTGCTTCGGGTGCAAAGAAATTCTCTTTGTGCCTAGCTGGTTCATCCAGCATGAAGTCCTGGCTATTTGAATTGGTAGGTGCATTGCCTGAGTGCTTCGGGTGCAAAGAAATTCTCTTTGTGCCTAGCTGGTCCATCCAGCATGAAGTCCTGGCTATTTGAAAGTGCACTGCCTGAGTGCTTCGGGTGCAAAGAAATTCGCTTTGTGCCTAGCTGGTTCATCCAGCATGAAGTCCTGGCTATTTGAATTGGTAGGTACAGTGCCTGAGTGCTTCGGGTGTAAAGAAATATTTTCTTTATGCCTAGCTGGTCCATCCAGCATGAAGTCCTGGCTATTTGAAATAAGTGCATTGCCTGAGTGCTTCGGGTGTAAAGAAATTCTCTTTATGCCTAGCTGGTCCATCCGGCATGAAGTCCTGGCTATTTGGATTGGTAGGTACATTGCCTGAGTGCTTCGGGTGCAAAGAAATTCTCTTTGTGCCTAGCTGGTTCATCCAGCATGAATTCCTGGCTATTTGAATTGGTAGGTACAGTGCCTGAGTGCTTCGGGTGTAAAGAAATATTTTCTTTATGCCTAGCTGGTCCATCCAGCATGAAGTCCTGGCTATTTGAATTGGTAGGTGCATTGCCTGAGTGCTTCGGGTGCAAAGAAATTCTCTTTGTGCCTAGCTGGTCCATCCAGCATGAAGTCCTGGCTATTTGAAAGTGCACTGCCTGAGTGCTTCGGGTGCAAAGAAATATTTTCTTTATGCCTAGCTGGTCCATCCAGCTATTCGAATTGCTGGGTGAAAAAGACTATAATATGTTAGAAAGCAGTACTTGAAGCTCGTTTCAGTAATCAAAATAGCTTTATTAGCATAAAAGTCCTCAGTCTTTGTACAGAACTGGAATTATAATATAAAATCTAAATTTGCGCTGACTTCGGATTGATGTACTTCTATAGTAATGCTGAGATCTTCGCTTACGGTGGCCGGTTGTTGTAATTCAGCAGTCTTCTACTTAAGTCTATCTGAACGACTTGGACGAGAGTTAAAGAAAGTTTTATTTTTTTTTGAGTTTGCGATTTAGCTTTGTTGTTGTAATCTTTTCTGAATGAAAGCCTGGTTTTTGGCAAACGATGGTGTCAATTGACAAGTATGACATGTTTGTTAAACAAGAGGTCCTGCTGTTCTGCTGAAAAAGCTTTAGTTGCTCAAAACACACGAATAATATTCTTATTTCGGGTCAGCAAGTTTCTCACTAGTCCAAAATACTATTTCATGCAAAATTGTAACAAAAACATGTTAAATTAGCTATAAATGAGTTGTTGCTTCTGATCAGCTAGACCCCCAACAGATGGGTAAAGAATCTTTACCGATCTGTCGGAGATTTTGCGGTTGCTAAGGGCATGAGGCTCGTTATGTTTTCTCTCACTCGCTAACACTGAAACGTAACACGATACGCTGAGCTGTCATTGCGTATTGTTTTCTGTACACAGAACAATGTAAAACTAGCTGGCCAAATAAACTACAATGACATAAATGTGTTTCATAATTATTTGCCTAACCGATAAATACAAAACATTCAATATGCAATGCAGGCAATGAGTCATCTTCCAGGATCGTCAGCCGTAAATTGTAAAACCGAGTCCGCCGATAATCATCATGTCATCCATTTCTCGACTAAACTCGCATTTTATAGATATATGTCCAAAGGATAAACTCCATCTTCTGTCTCAATTCTACATACCCCTCTTCTAAGTCTGGAAAACGTCTTGTTCAAAAACAAAAGTTCCTTTATTTTCTTTGAGATGTGCAATATGAGCTCAAATACGCAAGTCCTAACAGAGCTATTACAAAGTTATTTGGTATGGTGTGAAAGGTCAAGGTCTACAAGTTCTTCTAAAATACTCCTTTTCTCTACAAAATTATGCCGTACATGAACATGTGTTTGGCACGTCCAAATATGTCAGCAATAAAGGCTTTCCCTCCTAGTCCTCAAACGTAAACTCTAAAAGAGAACGAAGTGACTAAACGACCGGCAGCCGGACCTAGTGACGGTCTTAAAATAACAAATAACTAAACATCCGGCAGTCCGATATTTTTCAACATTTCTATTCGAAATCAAACAAAATATTTATTCGAAAGTGTTCTACCTTTATTTAGAATCCTCAAGCGCTTCCAGGCAGCCAAAAATCTCGAATTTGATGCATTTCTCCAACCCTGTACACAGAGTGCGAAGACTTCACAGCGCGCAACGCTAATTGGAAACAGTCCGATATTCTTCCATTTTTCGCCATGAAATCCACCAATCTTTCTTTAAAAATGGTCTATATCTAGTTAGAATCCTCGAGCGCTTCTAGACAATCAAAAAAATTCGAATGTTGTCGTTTCGCGGATGGTCAGGGTACACAGTGAGACTTACGAAGCGATCCGAGCGTGACACTTACAAAATTTTATCTGACGCTGCCGGGCACTTGAGGAAGGTATCGTCCAAAACAACCAAACCAAAAACCTAACTCAATTTTAAAATGATTTCATAAAATGTGCAATATTGATCTAAAAAAGTTGAGATTTGCTTCAAAGTACGTCTGAATCCAAGATGGCTCCGACTTGTGAAACCACGCTGCTTGTCAAAGTACCAGTTCCCCACATCAAAAAGAGGCAATTTTTGGCAGAAACAATGAAAATAAGACTGGAACCGAATATATTCTAAAACATGGCGGGAAAAGCTAATTTTAGGTCTATGTTTAGGGTTTTTTTGGCCTCTGACCAATCAGAGACGAGGATTTTTATTTGCTTATCCAATTAGTATAATCGCGTGCTTTACATGCCATGCATTACTGGTGCCTACTTCTTACAAGGATCATTACTTAAAAACTAACCACCCAAAGTGCGAACATTTACTAGTGATATATCATTACAGTGCTTTTTTTTTCTCGCGCTAGCAATGCAATCAGCTTTAGTTGTAGTTGAGTTGAGTTGAGTTGTCTGTCTTCTTATTGACACACTCTTGACGTCATAAAGTGTTCAAAACTCAAATGGAATCACGAGCGCAGCGATTAATTCGTTTTTTACAACCATTATTTGAAATAAAAGTTACAAAACGGGGCAACAAAACGAGTGCGCGCGCTTATTGACACACTCTAATCAGCCAATGGATCAGATTGCGAGATTAGTATCAAATGTTGTAAAAAGAAAAATTGTATCGTCTAGCTTTGATCTACGACATTCAATACGAGGCATGCAATATTCAATATGTTTAACACTTTTGAACTTTCCTCAATTTTTTTGTTGCGGGAAATCGTTGCAGGAATTGTTGCACAGGCATGATACACTTGACAATTTCGCAACAGAATCGACTCTAAATTGCATTGCCAGTGCGAGAAACGATCAAACTTGGCAACAGGAATGGAACACGCGTATTTGTATGTACTTGACTGAGTGAGAGGACCGGACGGGTTCCGTACTAATGACCAATCGAAGAGCCAAATATTTTCCCGTCCGACCCGATCTATATATAGCTCAGTCAATTTAGGACCGGCCCGACCTAACTCAGTCCTTTTTCTTTTTTGTTATAAAAAGTGCTAAAAAACTCTGAAATACAAACAGAAATATATAGCGCTAGCTCGGATGCGAGCAGACTGAGCAGGGCCGTACGGGGTTTTACGGCACGCTCGAGCAAAGCCGTACGGCCCTCATCACGTCACTTTTTCCGAAGGATTTATTAAAAGCATGCGATCGAGCTGGGAAATACGGGTCATATGATATTGAATTTCGCTTATTGACTGGGAATGACAATATACTGATAGAATTGATAGGGGCAGTTGATAGCCGGCGGTGCAATACAGCTTAATGAATATATATTGAATCATGCCTTGTCCACTTACACTGAGGAAGGTAGCTGAGACTACCGAAACATGTCTGGAAAATAATGAAGCTACGTATACAGAATGTGGTACATTCTGAAAAATGATGCTGGAGCATTGATTTCTATATTAAATTAACCAATCCTGAGATTCTCAATTAAATTTACTGCGCCCTCCGCACTTATTAATTATAACATTTGATACTTTGTACGAAGAACTAATAATTACCATGATTTCAATTAGCGCTATTTTTTACTATTTGTGTTCCACACTTTTGGTGTTTGCAGTCTGAGCTCGTGGTGGTTTCACGACAGTACAAATGAGTAAAAAGGACAAGATAAGCGTGCACGTGTTGACCTTTCGTTTAACGGGGACAGCACCGTTTGAAAGTGAAACAACATATTTGGCGGTTGATTTTGTCAAACTGTTTCGATCGTCATACTCGATGGAAAGTGAACTTTTAAATGTAAACAAGTAAAACAAAAAATGCGATAGAAATCCGGCAAATCACCTGGGACTCATGGCATGGCTCTGTAAGTGAGATTTTCGCGGGGAGATTTTATCAAATATCAATCGGAAGAGTACTAAATTCGAATAGTCAACATCTTTGATCAAGCGGGCTTTGGCTGACACATACGTTAGGAAACGAGCTAATTCTTCATCTGGAAAAACGGGGAAGAGACATGCATGACATTAACGCTTCTACATGTAGTGCAGGTACTTGATTGGTATTCGCTTTTAAATGAAATTTACTTAGCTAGCTTGAATTATATTCAGTATATTTATCTGTATCCAAATCTTTTGGCGCCAATTTGGCATAGCTGATATATAAATTGAAATGGTTCGGTTTTGATTTAGGTTTCGTAGACTGACATTTCGCGATTATTAAGACTCCAACTTCAGACACAACAGTTAAACGATTTCTATAGTACTTACGTAGAGATCAAAAACGTCCTTCCAAATTATTCTCACTCTTGAGGTCTTGAGCGCGCTCGTGTAGCGTTCACATCAACCGTCGAATAAACTTTCAGTCACGTGATTTCTTGGAAAAGTTTCTAATTTTATTCCACGGAAGTACACACGAAACTAATAAATCAGGGGTCATGGCAACGTGCCATAACATGCCAAGTATAACGACTCATCAGTTCTAGTTCGATTTGTCAAGGAAGGTAGAGTCACTGCTAAATCGCGTGGAACACGCGCTATTGGTCGTTTCGCAATCATAAGTCACGATAACTGCGTGTCACCACGACCTGTACATGTAATTTAATTAATACGCGAGCTAGCCTGCGTTGCTGGCGGTCTGCGGTTTTTGGGTGGAGGAAGAAATGAAAGTCTTTCATTTCTTCCTCCTCCGCCCAAAAACCGCAGACCGCCAGCAACGCAGGCTAGCTATACGCGAGCATAAACATCAAATAGGCACGTAAAAAACTGCAAATTAAAGCCGCTATTTTCATACTTTTTAAATTTCTTATCTGGCAATGGGAAATCAAAATAAGCAAGCTCTGTTATTGTGCTACCACTGCTAAACTTGTGGCAAAACATAGTTACCTTAATTGTCAATCGCGCACGTCCGGCTGATTGTTCTTCAGTTGGAGTTCCTGTGGTGGTTGCTAGTTGCGCAGTTCCTTAAGATGTTTTATATGCATAAAGAAAATATTAAACTACAAGTGCAACGATAAAAATGAGTTTATTATGTATCGATAAAAATGAATTCATATTTCTACTACTATCTATCTATAATTACCTATTATCATTTATAAATTAATAATAATAATAATAATAATAATAATAATAATACAATCACAGAACACTGAAATCGTGAAAACATTTTACGGATTCGTTAAGTAATTATACATGTTCACATAATAATTTATTTGGTTGTCTCTAGCTTAGTTATTTTGATGAAAAGTTTTACAGACGTTTCGGTCCAAACGCGGACCTTCTTCAGTGTGACAAAAACGTTTGCACGCGCGATTATAACGGTAACAATTAGCGCGCGCGAGATTTGTAAGAATTTACAAGAGTTCTATAAATGTCTGGAATTTGGATTCGATCGTTCCTTGATTTGTCATCAAGGTCCGAATACCAAGCTTCTAAAAAGAGCCTTTGATGGAAATCGCTCTCCTTGTCCACCGTTCTAGTGTTTCTAAAGTCAAAGTCATGTCCTGTTTCGTTAGCATGTTGAGCGATCTTAGATGATGGTTGGTTGTGGCATACTGCCCTCCTATGCTCAGAGTTCTTAAAGCATACAACATAAAAATCGCCCACAAACCTGTAATAAAGATCACCAATTCGTTTCCACGACCTAAAAGTAAAAAAGACCCAGCGCTCACGACTGGAGTTGTCTACATGATCAAATGTCAAGATTGTGACTTTGTATACTACGGTCAGACGGAAAGGTCCTTGCATACAAGAATTGCTGAGCATAGGAGGGCAGTATGCCACAACCAACCATCATCTAAGATCGCTCAACATGCTAACGAAACAGGACATGACTTTGACTTTAGAAACACTAGAACGGTGGACAAGGAGAGCGATTTCCATCAAAGGCTCTTTTTAGAAGCTTGGTATTCGGACCTTGATGACAAATCAAGGAACGATCGAATCCAAATTCCAGACATTTATAGAACTCTTGTAAATTCTTACAAATCTCGCGCGCGCTAATTGTTACCGTTATAATCGCGCGTGCAAACGTTTTTGTCACACTGAAGAAGGTCCGCGTTTGGACCGAAACGTCTGTAAAACTTTTCATCAAAATAACTAAGCTAGAGACAACCAAATAAATTATCATGAATGATCCTAGCTGCAAATTCAAAATATTTCATGTTCACATAACGTTAAGTACAAATGTCTTAGGTCGAGAAACCCGCTTTGTACTGAATATGAAAAGGAAAAAATAAAGATTCCATAATAATAATAATAATAATAATAATAATAATAATAATAATAATAATAATAATAATAATAATAATAATAATAATAATAATAATAATAATAATAATAATAATAATAATAATAATAATAATAATAATAATAATAATAATAATAATAATAATAATAATAATAATAATAATAATAATAATAATAATAATAATAATAATAATAATAATAATAATAATAATAATAATAATAATAATAATAATAATAATAATAATAATAATAATAATAATAATAATAATAATAATAATAATAATAATAATAATAATAATAATAATAATAATAATATTATGGCCTCATCACCAAAGGCGATTTTCATGAGGGACCTCAATACCTCAATATTATAACTCTAAAAAATAAAATAATTAAAGTTAAAGAAAAGCCCTAAATATCCTAAAAATCCATAAAATATAAAATCAGCTAAAAATTAATTACATATCCTTAAAATAACGCTTTTTAAATATATTATACTTATCAGAACATTTGATTATGTCCGGTAGACAATTCCATTCCTTCATAAATAGATAATTTGATGTGTTTTGCCCCCAATTCAACTCACTAGTTCTACATTTGGGCAAACGCCTCAAAAAACTATTTCTAGTATTATAACTATGAAGCTCACTTGAGCGAGGACTATTAAAGCTAAAATCAATAAGGCCATTTAGTGCTTTGTAAACAAAACTACAATGGTGAAAACGCCTTCTAAAGTCAAGGGACTTCCATCCCAAAACCTCTAAAGCTAAAAGCTGAGGAACTACTTACAGGTAAATTAAGAATGACCTTTAATTTGCTGCCTTACTTTGTTGAACTTTCAGCCTATTCATTAAAGTTATATTAGACCTGTCTCCCCAGACAATGATCCCCATCAATCGTTGCGCGCAACAGAAAACATTGCGAGACAAGCCCTGTGCTTGCTGAGAAAATTGCACAGTGTACGTAAAGGCGGTGTTACACGAGACGATTTTTAACGACGATTTGTTGCGCTAAAAATCGTTCCGTGTAACATGGCACTTGGGACTAAAAGTTGTCTCGTGTAACATGTATTGCAAGTTGTTGCAGCGTTGCGCGGAAAATCGTCGTTAAAAATCGTCTCGTGTAACACCGCCTTAACTTGACCTTTTAAGTCAGGCGAGAAACTTGCACAGTACGTTGTTTGCGTACCAAAATCACTTGTTATGTATATGGCTCACCAATATATGTTGCACAATTAAAACATTTTTGCTTTCATTAATAACAACAAATATACAACAAAATTTGCAACTCAGCTTGCAACAGCCATTTTTGTTCATCGAGCAACTTGTCACTCTGAAAATTGCGCCATCACTATAGAGTTTACATAAGTTACATAAGGCCAGGGAGGGTGGCCGGGAGGGGTAAAGCTTTTTCTTTCTTTCTTTTTTTTTTTTTTTCAGAAGAAGGGTTCCTTAGCATATCTTGATCTCAACACGTACACTTCCCGAGTTAATTATTGCGCAGTTCCTGTTTAACTACTTTGTCTGATACTTTTAACGGGAATATTAAGGTGGTGGAACACTATCTCCTCGATAGGACCCGTTATTTGTTGTATTCCAGGCGTAATCGACCCTGCTGAGTATTGCGTTTTCAGCTTCTCTTGCTTCCTCCCTTCCTCCGTCAATGACTTTTATTCTTACCCACATCTCATATCCACGTTGCAAGGCACTATCGAATTCTTCGCTTAGGTGAGACCCATCTCTGCAGTACATTTTGATACGGCTTTTTAATTGCGGTGGGCAGCTCTGTCTCCGCGGACAGTATTGCGATTCCTGGCATGTGCTGCCGAGATAGACTACGTAACGTCGGTTGTCTCTCCGTGCTTGCCACTCGTAAATCCCTGTGCAAAAACAGAAATGTGCATGAGCAAACAAACGAACAAAATGAAAAACGCCATCACCACCACCACCAACACAACAACAGCTACACCGATTTTCAGTTCTGAATTGCTTTTTAGTTCTCTGCACGGCCGAATGCCGAATGAACCTAACTAAATATCAGGGTATCAAATTCTGAGAGCGAGATCGTTCAAGTTGTGCTCAGAACACACGCACTTAAGTTGTATAGAAAAAAGATACTGATACCGTAATGAAAACCATGCAGGGATCGAAGGATCCAGAGTTACCTTAACTGTTCAGGAGGGGAAGCACCATCATAAAAATTGGAAACTGCCGAGAGGATATTTTGGAAAAATATTGAGAAAAAAGGACTCAAAGTCGTCTCAGGAGGGGGTGCGCACCCTCTGCACCCCTCCCCTAAATCCGCCCCTGAAAACATATTATATAAACATGCATGTGAGCAAAGCGATTACACCTTAAAGTTCAAGACAACAAGAACAAGAACAAGACAAATAAACAAATAATGTAAAGAGCATCGAGACTTTTGTATGATGCGCTATCAAGAACTCCACATTATTATTATTATTATTAAGAGAGGAGAAAAAAGGAAAGCAAAGCAAATTAAGCAAGGGAAAATTTTAAACAACGCACCACAACCGTCAGGTAATCTTTGTTCAATGTCAACTAAATTATATCCAACATGGCGATTTGCTCTTCTTTCATAGCCATCTTCTCTATTTGGTATCATCCCTCTCACCCATTCTTCAAAGCCGTTGGCCGGGGCATGACTCATGTCTTCTCTTCTTCTTCTTCTCCTTGGCATTCCTTGATATTCAATCTATTCGTATGACTGTGAAAATGGCACGACACGGTCACGGCACGGTTACGGCAGGAGTTTCCAATGTTTTTATAGACAACACGCTTTGTCACGTTATTTATTGGAAATGTTTCTTATCAAACAATTAATTGATTTCAATAATGAAAAAACGACGCTTCCACTTTGTTTGGGGCACCATGCATAGCCGCGTCAGATCCGCCAAAACATGTTTTTTATGTTGAACAACAAAACGAATATATTCATTGCTTGGCATTGTTGCGGATTCTCCCATGCTGATTTCAGTCCCTGGTTTCTTGGAATTACTGCTAAATTACGCTTTTATCTAGAGTACCTGTATTCCAAGTAAAATTGTTCAGACGTGGCGCAGTTATATACTCTATAATCGCTCGATTGGAAATTAAACCTAAACTCGAATTTGAAAAGTTCACTGTGAACTAAGTTTCAAATTATATTATCAAAAAGCAACTAGGGGCTAGTTTTTCATCAAAACTCTGACGAGCTCATAAAAAATAAGATAGCTGTGAAGAACACCCGTTGCGTCGAGTAACGCGCGCGATATACAGTTAATCACGTGATTTCTTGGAAAGCGTTGCTAATGGGCTTTTGGCAGGTCTTGCGTGACATTTTAAATTTTAATCCAACAAAAATAAAAATATAATATTTGAAAAGAACACACCAAAATTAGTGAAAGTTGACTAGATTTTGAAGTAGTTTCGATGAATAGCGCCAAAGTTATGGGCGGCCGAATTTTGCTTTATTTGTATAGAAACGTTCGTTGGTGGGCAAGCTGTTGCCCACCACCGAACGTTTCTATAGAAAAAGAACCAACTTCGGCCGCCCATAACTTTGGCGCTATTCATCGAAACTACTTCAAAATCGTAACTTTTACTAATTTTGGTGTGTTCTTTTCAAATATTATATTTTTATTTTTGTTGGATTAAAATTTAAAATGTCACGCAAGACCTGCCAAAAGCCCATTGCCTCTCAAGTAAACCAACGCAAAAGGGTATCGAAACGTTTAACAACCCGTACGTTTCTCACAAATAAATGTGATTGTATGCCTTTCATTTTTTCTACGATTCGATTCACGATCTTTGTAAATTAGTGCATGTTTTGATCATCGACTAGTGGCATGATTTTTTTATAGGGTACTCAGTCACGTAATTTCTTGGAACAGGGGCGTACATGAGTTTTAACGTGACGCGTGATCAAGCATTTTCATTTTTCGTGATTCGGGAATGGAAAAAAATTAAACATTTCTGGTGATTCGTGAAAAAACATTATTTACGTGATACGAGAAAAACAGAAATAACTCTCCGAGTTTCAGGATTTTGCTTTTTTTTCTACGTGAATCACTGAAAAGTAAATCAAAGTGTTCCAGTTCCGCGCTTTTTAGTTTTATTCAAGATGAAGAATGCTTGAACGGTGTAGCGAGAGCCAGTGGTTTATTGTCTCCTTCCGACGTACGTTTATTTACTTGAATCTCTAGCAACCATTGTAGTGGTTCACATTTTAATAGAATGTTTGCTGGCATTTCATAGGGTCTGATTATATGAAGCGGACTGGCCTGGTTAACCGTAATCGACGGAATTAGCCAGTGAGTCCAAGCGACCACATTGGTTGCACTGATTAGATTGTATAGGGCCCCTGAACTCTGGGTATTCCCCACCAATTAATTATTTCAATTTTTTTAAGTAGCGGGTATTTTGAAACATTTTAATAACTGAAATTATACTTCCTGAAAAATGTCGAGTATAATTCAACACTAATATAAAAGTGTTTTTATTCAGCCCCTGAAAGAAAGACGTGACTACCGTTTACAAATAGTTTGTACCAGTTGATGAAGAACAAAAGAAAAAATGGGTTTGGAGTCTAACACATGCCTACGTTTCTTGGGTTAAATGAAACAAGTGTATTTGATGATGAGGGTGAGTATGATAAACCGAAGCATTATGCAGACCGAGAAATAGAGGTTATATCAGCTGAAGCCGGAGGCTATCTACATGATCTAAGGAAGATAGCATCTTCCAAATTGTCTGCATAATTCTTCATATCATAAGAAACCCGAATTCAACATAACAATAGCTGTTTTATTATAACTAAAATGTTTCCACAACCTTGATCGGAATATATTTATTTACCGAGCTTTCAACAGGGTACAATGTTTTGAGCGACGTTCAACGGTTATATTCGTAACTTTCGTATACAAATAAACAATTAATCAAAGAGCAAAATTCTGTTTTTACCAGTTACAAAAACTGATCCAATAAGACAATTTGGCTGTTTAAAACTGTCTTTGGAATTGTACAAAGTTAATATCACTGCCGAATGTGCATTTTTACTTTTAAAAATTTAACATTATCGCTGTATAAGCAACAAGCATCACCGATTAAAATTTAGATTCAGAACTTTCAAGCTGATGGGGAAGAACATATATTGGAAATGAGCGACTGGAGGCCGAAACCTCATTTTAGATCAATGGGCATGGTTTGGACTTTCTGAGGGAAATTGCTTCAGCGTTGTACAACATTTATTCTTCGATTAAGTGGTATTTGTTGCTAAATGCTTGAAATTATGTGAAAAAAATTAAAATCTCCTCCTTAACTGATAATCCTAACACTTCACTATCCATCCAGCTGATACTCTTGTTACAATTAAAGCTATAGTCTGCCGATTGACAAGTCTTAAGAATGTTTTTCAAAATTTTTTGGTCTTTTTCATTTCAGCTCAGTTTCTTTTATATTCGTCCCGCTTGCACCGGGGGTCTCCTGGAAAATCTTGATCTTGCTCCCGATCTTGTGTATCTCTATTCCAAGCATAGTTGTAGGAATCTAACATCTCCCTCTCAGCCCTTTGCTGAGCTTCTGGATTTGCTTTCGTTCCCTTAACTCGAACGTGCATTTCATATCCAAGTCGCAAAGCTCTATCGATTTCGTTGGCTTTGTGAGAGCCCCCTGTGCAGTATTCAAGAATACGGGCCTGCAACGCCCCCGGCTGTGCTCGGCAAGTCCTACCAACATATACAACGTAGCTGTGATTCGTATTTTTAGGATAATGACACTTCCATTCGTAAATTCCTGTGCAAATATAATGTATATGTTTTAAAACTCGACTGGCTGACAACAAGGAAACAACAACAAAGAAATAAATTAAATAACAACAAAACAATATTAAGTGAACAATGACAAGCCGAATTGCAGGGCCAGTCTCAGGCAACAGCTTTATACCTACCGCAGTGTCTACTTCCAAATGCTTGTCTTATGTTTGTACATATATATCCAGGCCGCCTGCCTTGCCTTTCTTCATACGATCCATTTCTTGGATTATCAGGCAAACGTGGTATCATTGCCCTCTTCCATTCGTCCCAGCCTTTGGAAGGAACTCTTGTCTCTTCTCTGTTAGGCCTTCTATCCATAGTGCTACTAATCACAACTAATGAAACTGAATTTTTGAAAGTGACTTGCTATTTGGAACCTAGCTACTATAACAGGGACTATTGTATATAGTCCGTGATAGGATTACCCTCTGTAAATAAAGGAATGTATCTATCTATCTATTCTTACTGAAGAAGTTATAGTAACACTTAAGTACTTGCAGTAGCGGATTTAAGAAGGTCGAAGGGTCCACGAAACCCCCCTTGAAGGTTTGACTTTTTTAGGTAATAGAAATATGTCATAAAAAGAATTGTTAGAAGTTTTGCGTTGTGATGTGTAGAAGAATATTATACACAGTTGGGTTAAAAAAACGGAACCCCCCTTCTCAAGCTAGCATGTTAAGGCCTGGAAATACTTTGTGGGAGGTCTAAAATCAATTTATTTTTGTTCTGTAGTCGTTTACGTTTCAAACCTTACAAAAATTGGCATGGGCATGTAACTTGACGACCTTAGGATTTTAGGGTGAAACGTTTTAAGATTAAGTGATCACGTGACCACGATCTTGGCTCCCATCAACCCAAAAACTTTGATTTAAAACGGGGAAATGGATGTCATGTGTAGGTAGAACTTAATGGCATATTTTCACTTCTCCCTAAGAGATGTATACGAATCTGCCTTAATACCAGAACTATCTTTGCTCGTTAAGGCGATATTTGCAGTTTTTTTGATTTATCAAGTAGGTCACGTGACCAATTTGCATAATATCGCCTTAGCGAGCAAAGATAGTTCAGGTATTAAGGCAGGTATTAAGGTCTTTCTACGCGAGCAAGTTGATATAAATTTCCTGATGACCAATGGATAAGGAGTTCTTCATGTGCTTGTGATAAATGCATTTGTCACACGGGCGGATCTAGAGTAGTTCACTTAGTTTCCGGAAACTACTGAGATTTTTCCCAGAAAAAAGAATTATTGAGATAATAGAAAGAAATAATACAAATGGAACAAGTTAAAGCGTATTTTACTTTTATTTGGACGCCATTTTGAATTATTTCCACAGGAAACCCACATGTTCCCAGGCTATTTTTGAAGCCTTTTCAAGTTTTGTTGAGGGAGGGGTCCCACAGGAATTTCTAGTTATCACAACATGTTAGTTCACAGTTTGGTATCCCTGTGTGAACTACTGCACCGGAAATAAAACACCCCGCCAGTAGTTTCCGAAGTGATTCACAGGAAGTAAAACACCCCACAAGTGGTTCACACAGGAAACCCACAGTCAAACCAAGCACAAATTTACCATTCCAACTTGATTCTGATTGGCTAAAATCGGCGTAAACTAGTCCAGAAACTACCGACAAAAGTATAAATATACCAGCCTACCCTGGTCAGGTTCTCAGTTGTATCAGAGTGCTTCGAACTCACAACGAAGAAAATTTAATGCATGAGCGGACTTTATTCTTCAATTATGGAACTGCTGCGATTGAAATTCAACGTAAACAAGGAAATTAGGCAGACATTAAGCTCTAAGTTTACGCTTGAGCTAACAGTTTCCTCGGTAAGCTATAATTTATATTGATAGCTGATGTTTTATATGAGTAGTTTTACTAATAATAATAATAATAATAATAACTTTATTATTGGTACTTTGGTATTTTCATACATGAGTGTGGTCCAATAATTAAATAAAAAACAACAGAGAATAATGCATATTTCTAAATATATATATATATCTAAATATATATAAGTATATCATCTAACTCCAGGTCTGATTCAAATCTATATTTGTTGAGTTTGATATCTCTATTTGAAATTAGTTTTATTTGTATATATAAATAGATATATATTTAAAATATTAACAGTAACTGTAAGTAATACAATAATAATTATATTCATTTTGTATTTGTAACTAATTTAACTAACCTATAGCATTCTAGTAGTTCGTATATATATTGACTACTTATTTTTATTATATTTTTATCCTTCATATTTACTATATATTTAAATAAATTTTGGTAATCAAACATCTCAAATATTGAGTTTGTTTCTAATATCTTATTCATGAATTGTTTTCTAATTTCAATAAAATTATTGTTGGAACATTTGAAAAAATAGTGAAATTCATCGCCAATTTCTCCACTTTCACAAATGTCACATTTCCTTTTATCCCTTTCAATATTCAAATGTCTCCCTTTTTCAATTGGGAAGCTATGGGCAGACATTCTAAACTTTGAAACGGATGATCGTACTTTAAAATCTTTGATCATATTTAAATATTCCTCAAAATGAGGTTTGTATTTTACACTTAAAAATAATTCTACTTTTGATTTAATTTCCCCTGATCTTATTCTCCCTGTTTCTTTTTCCCAGTCACTCATGTAAATGTTTTTGAGAAAAGTACTAAATTGTCTGGTAAATGATTTGTCATGAATTTCCATTAAATTAAATTGACCTAATTTTACTAAATAGGATAAAGTAGTATACCAAGAAAAATGTCCACTATCATTCAAATTTTTAGAAATTCGTAATGCTTGTGAAAGAATGGGATTTTCTTGATGACTAATCAAATGAGTGAAAAAGTTGATCATTGAGATATAGATAGAAATATGTAAAGGGAAACGATTTAATTCTGCTCTAACTGCCAATGTTGTGGTTTTTGAATTAACACCAAGAATCATTTTGCACATTTTGAGATGTAGCTTTTCACTTATTAGATTAGCTGTAAATATATTGTCTTTAAACTTTGAAAAAGAATTAATATTCTTTATATATCCTCCCCATACTTCACTATTATAGAGTAAAACCGGACGTACGAGAGTGTCAAATAATTTCAAAAGTAATTGAATAGAGGTACCATTTTGTGGATTAAAATCTTTTAAAATACTGAAAACAACTCTGAGACCTTTGTTGTAAGCGTTTTCCTGGTTTACGGCAAAAGAACCTGAAGGAGTTAGAGTTGTTCCCAGATAAGTAAAAGAGAAAACTGTAGGAATTTTTTCATTTCCAAAAGTGCAGTTAACTTCTTTTTATGACCTGCTTTATTAAATACCATTGATTTCGTTTTCTTTGTATTTATATTAAGTTTCCATTTTTTTGAATATTGATATAATGTATTTAAACAATTCTGCAACCCTTCTGCACTCTCCGATAGTAAAACTAAGTCATCTGCATATAATAAGCAGTTGGTGCTAGTATTCCCTAATATCACTGGGTCACAGTTTTGATCAAATATATGAGGAATATCATTTACAAAAATATTGAAAAGATTAGGGCTTAAGTTGCATCCTTGTTTTACTCCTATAACTGAATCAAAAAAACTAGTTATACCTTCTGTTGTTTTAACAGAACATTTTATATTTTGGTACATATGAATGATTAATGAAAGAAACTGTTTGCTTACACCTAATTTAATAAGTTTATAAAACAGACCATTTCTCCAGATCGAATCATACGCTTTCCGAAAGTCAACAAAGCAAGCATACATCTTCTTTCCTTCTTTGAAATAAGAATCTGTTAAAGTTTTAATTACAAAAATATGATCTGCAGTCCTATATGATACACGGAATCCGATTTGATTTGGATTGATAATGTTATTCAATTCTAAAAAACCAGTTAATCGAGAATTTAAAGCTAACGTAAAAAATTTTCCCAAACAACTATTGACTGTTATGCCTCTATAATTATTGGGGTCATCATTTGCTCCAGCTTTAAAAATTGGTGAAATAATTCCATCATTCCAACGTTGAGGGAATTTACCTGAATGCATAACTGTATTAAACAGTTTTTCAAAAGATTTGCTATGGGTATTTATGCAACATTTAATCATTTCATTGCTTATGGAGTCAATGCCTGAAGCTTTATTGTTTTTAAGTTTTTTGCTTAATTTAATAAGTTCATCAGCTGTAAATGGTCTGTCTAAGATATCATTACTCGATGTTGCAAATGTTTTAATATTTGAAACAAAAAAATCAATTCCTTTATCAAATGGATCGACAGTAATGGGAATTGTACTATTTAAATTTTCAAAATACGAGAACCATTCTTGAGAATTAATAGGGGGTTCATTTCGAGTATTTTGTTTAGAAAATTGTCTTAACTTTTTAATTAGAGACCAGTATTCTTTTGGATCTCCTGATTCTAAAATTTGGATTTTATTTAAAATGTCATTTTTGAAAATGTATTTTTTGTGTTTAATTAACTTTTTATATTCTTTCTTTTTCGTGGTAAAACTGCTACGTAAAAAGGGATCTTTTGGAGAACGAAGCAATAGTTTACTTATTCGGATTACTTCTTTTTTAAGTTCCCAGCAAGATTTATCATACCACTCTTGGCACTTTTTCTTCTTTTTTCCCTTTTTCGTTTTGAAATTTCTATCCACAGGTCTTCGAACAGAACCTTGAGCTACATTGATGATAATAGAAGTAAAATTTTCTACAATCTTATCAACACAATTGTTATTTGATAATGAAAAATCTAGATTTTGAAAAGCCTGTTTAGTGGTATTAGTTTGAAGCATGGATATAAATTCTTTTTCAATATCGGCATTCCATTTTATTTTAGTTGGGGCTGCATTTAAGAAACTTGTATTATTATCATCTTTTAAGTTCAATCCTTTCAGCTTTAAAGAGAATGAAATTGGAGAATGACAGGAATGAAAACTGGGTGGATTAACACAGAAAAATTGAATTTGCGAAAAGAGATTATCACTAACTATGGAGTAATCGATGCAGCTGGATCCATTATGTTTAAAGCAGGTAAATTGACCAGAGAGGTCTCCCTTCGTTCTACCATTCAATATTCGTAAATTAAAAGCAATACAAGTTTCAATTAATAACTTTCCAAAGTTAGAGATCTTGTCATCGCGATTATTTCTACTAATTATATTATCTTGATAATCAGACGATATCAATGAATCCTGAGGAGAATATTCTACAAAGTCTTTTAGATATCCTGTTCTTGCATTAAAATCACCACATAATATGATATTACCTAGTTTACTGAACTTCAGAAGTTGAGATTGTAGAATATCAAAAGGACCATATTGGTCTCGCGCAATTACTTTTGAAGTATTAGGTGGCACATAAGCACAACAAATATAAACATCCTCAGTTAATCTAAAAAACGTTTTGTCTAGCTTGCACCATAAAAAATAATCATCATTATTATCACTAGGTAATACCTTTATACCCTTCCTAAGGGAGTTTTTGATCAAAATTGATATACCTCCAGAAGATCTTTTAGCTTTGGAATGTTTGATCCTGTATTTAGAAAAACTATAAAAATTGGGAATTTGTATTTCATGATTCAAAGGTAACCAAGTCTCTAAAAGAATTACGAAATCAAATTTATCTATAAAACTCATAAAGTAAGGGTCTTCTAACTTAGGGACTGTACGTTTTTAATGAGGGGGGGTGGGCTGGAGTATTTCGGGGGAGGGTCATCGAAAAAAAAAATCAACGTTTGTGAAGGGTCAAGCTTTTCTTTTTCCTTGTGAGGGGGAGGGTCACCTCTTTTATCTGATCATTTTAGAAACTATACGGAAGTCGCAGGCTTTTCTCTTTAATTTGTACATGTAAATATGACTTGTTTTGACAACTATCACTACTTACTGTTTTATTGTATATTTGTACATCACATTTTTGTATACATTTGTGTATACATTTTTGGACTGTATGTGAGTCACGTACTGCCACCATTTTGCTTGGTTTTTATGAAAGTACCTTTTGTTATGCGAGGAACCATCACTGATGGCAGGCACATGCAACTGTTAAACAATAAAATAAACTAGTGCCATCTTAAAAGTCAATGTTCTGCCAAGAAATAGAATTGTCATTGGAAACTTTGGTTCGTTTTCTGCCGCACCGTGATACTTCAATTCCGCTAACCTCTGGACCACTCTCTTCATCACTAGATGCTAGTTCTTTTGATGACTCCGAAGAACTTGAACCAACCACTCTGTTCACAAAATCTTCCTCAGATTCGTCACCAGAGGAATAGCCATCAGTATATTCTAGTACGTCTGTCTCTTCATTCTCTTTCATTTCCATTTCTTTATATTGACGGCTGCCAATGCGTGCCGCCTTAATGACGTTAGCTTTCGCAGCCTTTTTTCCATTGAACGAAATCTTATGTTCCACTAAGATAAAGATTTAGTTCATTTACTTTTAAGGTTGATAGCTGGTTGGCATTGTACAGAGCCTGCCAGTCAATGTCATTGTATTTTCTTTGTAAGCGCTCTTTCTTTTCGATTTGATTTTCTTCCTTTCGCTTTTTCTTGCGAATGTCAATTTCTGTGAGATGTTGAATGTAGCCACTCACTAAGCTTTCTGAAACAATATATGTTCTAGAAAACTCCGAAATTTTCTCTCTGTCCTCTGTTATAGAGCCTTCCTCGAAAAGCTTTCGAAGTTGGGCACGTGGTTGAAAGTCATCAGGCTGTCGTTCTTCATTTGGTGTGTCGTTTAGTTGATTTGAGTTACCCGTGGGGGAGGGTCATCAATTTTTTTCTGCTAATCAATGAAGGGCCATGGTATTTTTAGAAAAATATGGAGGGGGGTCATCACAATTTTGTTTTGATGGAGATGAAAAACTCCAGCCCACCCCCCCTCATTAAAAACGTACAGTCCCTTATTAAGTAATCCTTCTGCATTGAATGAGCAAAAGGACAATGATTTTTGTACTGTAGTCATAATTTATGAGATATCTAGTAGACATTTAGTGATAATTCAGTATCTGAGGAAATTGCATATAAGGTAAAAATAAGAAAATAATAGATAAATAAGTAAATAAAGATAGTGAGAAGTAAAAACAAAATAAGCTAATTACACTAAAAATATATTTAAAAAAAAAAACATAAAAAATAATAGCTTCATTATAACTACTTATATATGAATAAAAAAAGAATTTAACCTACGATAGGCTGATTGAACCTCGTATTAACTATTGGAGATTGAAATCTTGGACGGAACCTTGAAATCCATGGCTGCTGCTGAAACTTTGTTGGTGGTGATTGGAATTGTGATGTAAATGCAGGTGTTGGATAGTTTGTCTTGGAAAATGGGTTAGTTTGTAGACCAGATAACAAGGATGATAATGATTTCATCTGGTTGATTAGATCAACTTGCAGCTGATTTCCATTTCCTGGACTACTCGGCATTTCCGGCTGAACTCTCTCTGAGGGATTCGCAAAGTCATTTACTCTGAAAGACTGACGTGCAAATGGACGCCCATGGAAGGGAGCTGATGTTTGATTTGGCATTTGAACTGATAAAATGTCATGCAACGATCTTTTAAAATTAATGGCCAACTTTTTAACACCAATACCTCTTGAGAGATGCTTTCGGTCAAATAAATGATCTTTTGTTATGTTCCCATGTGATATTACCATTGATGTGGAGGGAAGACTTGACAAGAGGCTTGTAGTAAGAAAATGATTTACTTCATCAACTGTACTAGCAAACTCATCAGACCTCGGAGTAATAGATGATACTATCAGCTTAGCTTGAGGGAACTTTTGATACACGGTCTTGATAGTGTCAGTAAACTTTTGACATATTTCTGTTACCGGGGTAGATTCCACATCGTTTACTCCAACATGCAGTAAAATAATCTTTGGATTTTGAAATCTAGGGGATAATAGAATGGATTTGGCAGAATCTAGATTTCCACATTTGATGATTTGAGATTTATATCCTGGAGGACTCAATTTCTTAACATCAATAAATTTTCGGTTAGAGTCCATTAGTATAATTATATCCGCGTAGCTAATTGTTATTGGCTTTGTGTCATCTGTACTATTTACATTGGGATGATGTGGTTTTTCTTTATCTTCATTATTCATGTGTAATGTATCATCATCTGATTCTGTACTATAATTAGTTGTATCTGGAATGTCGCTTGAATCTCTATCTTTGGATTTCACTGTTGTAGATTCTAAATTTTGTAGCTTCTCAGTGAGAGATGTGATTAAGTTTTTGTCTTCATTTATAAAAGACTCAAGGTCTCTAATCTTTCCTTGTGATTTTTGTTGAAGATCTTGTATACTAGACAGTTTTGAAGACAATTTTTTATTCTCCATTTCTAAATTTATCATTTGCCTCTTATACTCTTCAATTTCTTGACTATTTTGCTGTTTTAACACTTGAATATCATGTTTCCATGCTACCTTGGTATCCTCAAGTTTCTGTAGAATTCTGTTTTCCTTATCATGAAATTCTCTCTCCATATTAGATATATTGATAATATTGGAACTTTCTAGACGGGCTAATATATCTTCGATTTTTGAAACTCTCACATTTAACGAATCAAAGTCATAATTATAATCATAATCTTGGCTTTCTTTCTTGTCCTTGGATTTCAAGGGGGTCGGCTGATCACGTGGCCCCTGTGGTAATGAACGACGTTTTATCTTACTAACTGGCTTTCTAGGACTAGATTTATAAGATATTGTTGTGTTTTCTTTAGGCTCTTCTATAAATTCTTCATTAGTAACTTGATTGCTCTCTACATTACAATCATCAGTGTCAGAGAGATCTAAATCCTCTTCACACAAATCAATGTGTTTGTCAAAACATAACTCAAAAGCTTTGTCGGGGCTCTCACCTTTCTCTAATAAATCAACCATATTCTTAAGTGATGGGAATTCTCTTTCAATCCAGTGATCACGAAATAGACCCTGAACCATGATTTTGCATTTAGATCGATATAAGGATAGTGTAAAAAGTTTTGAAAGGTCGGCACTGCCCTCGTCATCCAGGTTCACACTATTGACCTTTATGATATGCTCCAGCATGGCGTTATTACAATCCTTCGCATCATTCCATTCCACTTTAAAACCTGACTGGCTACCCAATTCGATCCAATAGCGGGATTTAATAACTTTTGTCCAGAGTTCAAAACGTTGACTCGAAGTTATAAAGGTATACACCTCATTATGTGTCGATGGCTTCGGTGTCTCCAAGATCAACTCGCTTAACTGTTTCTTCCTCTTGGATTTTTGAGAACCAACCGGAGACTTTTCTTTCAGATCTTTTCCCATAACTGCACAAAACTAAACTATTTCACAATCTTATACACAATTTCCTCTACAACTAAGAATTAAACACTTAATGAAATAAAATGGCGGAGCACGTCAACGCGTGACCAGAATGGCCCGCCATCTTTAATAATTCTACTGAAATGTTTATCATTTAACACGCGAACTCTGACCTTCAAACAGTCCGTTGGAAATTATTTGGTTTCTTGCTTCTCCCGCTTCAAAGAACCAACCAAAAGATACTCACAAAGATCTCTAAAATCCTAGGGCGATCGTGTAACATTTCGGTTTTTAGTTTAATAATAGATATTCGTATTCTTGTCTGATTTTCAGTATGATGGTTTGTCTCACGTCCACCAGGATGGCGGCAAACTTTTAAGAACATAATTTCAAACACAAAAGTGGCAAATATAACTTATTTTAACTACAATTAGCAATTCAAAGTGTAAATAAACACAAAATACTGTGGTTTGAAAGAATTTGGAGTAGTGATTTCCCCGGCTTTTCAGGCGCGTGACTTTGCGTTGTGTGACATAACACCGGCTACAACTCTTGCCGAATAAAGCATTTTGTGCATCAAATTATTTCGATATAAGTTCAAAAATTATCTAAAAACACAGTTTCCTAGACCATATTTTAGAATAAAATCGATTGGATGTGAAATTAAATTTTAGTTAGATTTTTCTTGAACCTATGACGACGACTTGATCAGTGTCTCAGTTCGCATGATTTTGAAAATTGTAGTAATGTGTTTATTATAGATGCGAATGCTCAGAATATGCAAAGTGTAACTGGGTATCATAGGATTTAATGATATTAAGTTTCGGTCGAGTTGGAAACTACTCAGCCAAAATGCTAGATCCGCCCCTGTGTCATATGACATTTGGTCCAAGTTTTCTCATCCACACGATCAAAAGTTATTTGCCACGACTAGTTTTAATTATTTGCGGGAGTTACAGTTTGTAAGTTATAAATGTTACTAAATAAAGTTGAAGTTGTCAAAGAAAGTTTGTCCTAGAAAATGTGCTCGTATGGAAGGGCGTTAATTAAGTGTCGCTTCTTTTCGTCAGCAATAAATAGATCCCGTTCTTGCTTCTATACTGTCAGCCTATATAATCATATCTCCCTGATATAACAATCACAACAAACAAACAAACAAAAACAAAAACAAAAAGGAAATCAGTTCGTACTATACCTGTGTAATGAGTGTGCCTTTCAATTTCCTTCTTCTTGCGTGGTGTCTTGTGATCGCTTATCGACTAGTGACTTCATTTATAGACCGGTTTCAGCGTCCTTGACAACCGTCGATAGACAACTCACTGGAGGACCAGCTGAGTAAATAACCAGAGAGACAATACGAGTTCGATCTTTAACAGCGATAACTCAACTTGATGTAGACACTGACCTTCATGCAATGACGTAATTTCTGAATTGATGCATATTGCGCCATACAAGTGCTAAACGACACGACGAAAGTGAAACGACGCTTCCACTTGGGGTGGGGCTTCATGCATCACTCCGCAACAGATGCCAAAACCTTTTATTGATGTGGAACAACAAAAAGAAAACATTCATTTCACAAACGTCCTGATAAAGGCCTTCGTGGTAGTTATAATCGAAAAACTTTGTTAACCGTTCCAATGTGCCGTGAACGAATTCCGATTTTTTATGACTCCGGCAATTAAGGATCATCGAAAGTAAAAGTGTGAAAGACCCTGGAGCGCTGGGTGACGCTAAAGACGCGGGAACACAATTGGCCAATTTATTCATTTCATTAAAGCAGTTTAACTTAATTCAACTTAAGAGATTTTTTTCACGTTCAATCACTGGACAGCAAAAAATATTCAGCTAAAAATAACTGTTGTACAAAGCTACAGTTATTACTTTCACAAAATTTAGAAAACTTTAACCGAAAATGGTTTTAGGCCTTCTTTCGCTCAATGACCATGATTCTTTACATTCATTGACTTCTTTACATTCAGTGATTTTTTATAGGGTACCCAGTCACCGGCGTAATTTCTTGGAAATACTTATTTTGTCAAACAGTTAATTGCTTTCAATAATGAAAAAACGACGCTTCCACTTTGTTTGGGGCACCATGCATCACGTACCGCATCTATCTGATCCCAAAACATGTTCTTTAGTTAAAAACATGCACTAATTTACAAAGATCATGAATCGAATCTTAGAAAAAATGAAAGGCATACAAATCACATTAATTTGTGAGAAACGTACGGGTTGATAAACGTTTCAATACCCTTTCAGGGGCGTATCCAAGGGGGGGGGTCCCAGGGTGCCCGTGACCCCCCTAGAAATAAAAGAATCTGACTGGATAAAGATTGAGAAATTGGAAGTGTGACCACCCTTTGGTGGAAAATGGAAAGCATGACCCCCCTTTGAAATATTCTGGATACGCCCCTGCCTTTTGCGTTGGTTTACTTGAGAGGCAATTAGCAACGCTTTCCAAGAAATCGCGTGATTAACTCTGTAAAAGTCTCAAAACTGCTGTCAGGCGTCGCTTAGTTTATTACGCGTTTGTATCGCGTTACTCGACGCAACGGGTGTTCTTCACAGCTATCTTATTTTTTATGAGCTCGTCAGAATTTTGATGAAAAACTAGCCTCTAGTTGCTTTTTGGTAATAAAAATTGAAACGCATTTTCATTTTTCGTTATCATTCGGAAATGGACAAAAACTTTTCTGGTGATTCGTGAAAAACATTATTTACGTGATACGAGAAAAACAGAAATAACTCTCCGAGATTCAAGATTTTGTTTTTTTTCTACGTGAATCACTGAAAAGTAAATCAAAGTGTTCCAGTTCTAGACAAGGCGCAAAATTGAAAAAGTCGATCGCAAAAAGTGCAGAAGGCATTTTGGGGTAGAGGCTGGTAACATAACTATTCTAAACTAATTTTTCATGCTGAATCCGAATATGGCTGTTACCAAGACAGATTCTGCAATCTTATACGTGTAAATGACGTATTTTGTGAATTGCTACAGTCATTTCTACTAACGGCTTTTTCATGTAATTCCAAAAGTTCCCAAACTTAAAAACAATTACCATGGCTGGAAAGAGCATATCAAAATCAGTGGATTGTGAAGTTTGAAGGATATCAGTTGACAAATCAAGGAGATACGAATTTTCAAAAAACGAAATTTTGTATGAAAACACTTACAGTTATGCAAGAGATACCAACAAATTTCGATTTTTGAAAATTCGTATCTCCTTGATTTTTCAACTGATATCCTTCAAACTTCACAGTTTAACTGATTTTGATGTGCTCTTTCCAGCTATGGTAATTGTTTTTAAGTTTGGGAACGTTTGGAATTACATGAAAAAGCCGTTAGTATGAAATGACTGTAGCAATTCACAAAACACGTCTTACACGTATAAGATTGCAGAATACGTCTTGGTAACAGTCATATTCGCATTCAGCATGAAAAATCGGTTTATAATAGTTATGTTACCAGCCTCTACCCCAAAATGCCTCCAGGTATCTGATTTCTCGAAAATGCGCCTTGTCTATTCCGCGCTTTTTAGTTTTATTCAATCTCATGCGGAATGCGAGAGCATAGTTAAGCAGTTTTCTAGTTGTCTTTCCTCTTATTTCGGGAATATATCATAGTTGTCCTTGATTCGTGATTTAACATTTTTATTTTCAATTAATTTATTGCAATAGTAATTAAAAACGACGCTTCCACTTTGTTTGGGGCGCGCACCATGCATAGCCGCGTCAGATCCCAAAACATGTTTTATTATGTTGAACAAACAAAAGGAATATATTCATTGCTCGACATTGTTACAGTTTCTCCTAGAATCAGATTTCAGTCCCTGATTTCTTGGAATTACTGCTTGAATTTCACAATCTCAATAATGTACCTGTATTAATTCCAAGTACAATTGTTCAGACGTGGCGCAGTTAATATAAACTCTAATCGTTCGATTGGAAATTAAACCAGAACTCGAATTTAAAAAGTTCACTGCGAACTACGTTATCAAAACGCAACTAGAGGCTAGTTTTTCATCAAAACTCTGACGAGCTCATAAAAAATAAGATAGCTGTGAAAAACACCCGTTGCGTCGAATAACGCGATAAACGTGCATGTGTTACGCTACAAATTTCCAGTAATTATATATTTATTAACCTCAATGTATTTTCGAGTAACTTACTAGATAAGCATTTTAAGTGTTGTAACCTTGAACCTTTTGATTGTAGGATTTGTGTGTATTATTGATCGACTTATGTGACGCACCCTCTTGCACTATAACCCAAACACCTGTTTGCGTCGAGTAACGCGATAAACGTGGTATGACACTTTACAAAGTCTTGGAAAGCGTTGCTAATTGCCTCTCAAGTAAACCAACGCAAAAGGGTATTCAAACGTTTATCAACCCGTACATTTCTCACAAATAAATGCTATTTTCACAAAAAAGGGTTCAGAATATATTGTGATTATTAGGAATTGTATGTTTATTAGTATATTCTAAGTACAGTACTGAAATGCATTTTCACCCATAAGAATAACATTCAAGAAATATATTATAAGTAGGATTTACAAAGAACACCGCCCGGTTGGCTCAGTTAGTTGGGCGTCGGTCTCTCGTGCGGGAGGTCGGGATTCGAAACCCAGCCGGACCTTAACACTCAGGGTCTTTCAACAATTGAGGAGAAGGTGCGAATGCTTCAAAAATAGCCTTAAAAAAACTACTACAGACTTGCATTAATCAACACTTATGACTCTGAAGATCCCAGATCATGGAAAACCATCTGCCCAACATGTAATTCAAGCAGGAATCTCACTAAACCACTGACTTTATTCTACGTTAAATTTCCGCTGCAATTGGTCTCAATGTAGCGGTGTTCCTGCCATTAGGCAAAGCAAATAAAATAAAACAAATAGAATAAAATAAAAATAAGTGTGGTCATGCATTACGTCTGGTTTCCTCTGCAGCAAGCGACGCTCCCTCGCTTTTTTCAGTTTCTATACTGATGGTGGGACATCCTGTCTCCTTCTGCCGTTCCTCCTTCGGTTCCATGCATAATCGTATGCATCAAGTAGCTCGTTCTCGGCTTTTTCCGAATTTGCTCTAATGCCTGGAATTCCTTTTACTCTAACATACAACTCATATCCAAGTTGCAAAGCTCTGTCGACTTCTTCGCTTTTGTGTGAACCAGATGTGCAATATTCGAGAATACGTCTTGTTAAATCTCCTCTACCTCTTCGGTGAGTGCATCCTATATAAACCACGTAGTTTCCAGTAACATCAGCATGACGTGCCTGCCACTCGTATATTCCTGCGTATATTAAGGAAATCAATATCATTGACAATCTGAATAATCGCATGACAAATAGACATAAAATATACAAAATTGTTTTACATCGAGTAAAACAAAATACACGTATTTACATCCCTTGTCACGACCCTGAACTTAACTGTGATACGTACTTACCGCTATCATAGTCTTCAAAAGCTCTTCTTACATTATTACAAAAATATCCAAAACCATCTCTTTCTTCGTACCATCTTCTTCTTTGTACATGATCAGGCGGAACTATTGCTCTTACCCAGTTACTCCATCCGTTTCTGCTAACTCTCGAGTCTTCTCTATAAGGTTTCGCCATGGTGCATGGAAACTCACATCAACTAATAAAATAAACAGTTATTCGTGACTTAATGTATCCGGAAAAAAAGCAACATCATCTATTACTTTTCAATACAAAATCAATTATATATACGTAGCTGCCTCTAAATCAAATATTGTCAACGGAAGGATTTTACTTTAATTATTTTGGTCACCACTGTCCAATTGTTAAAAACAAAATTGGACATTGAAATTCAGTTGGACAGATTATCAAAAACAAAGATAACTATATAATAACTAAAGGCAACTATATAATAAATCACTGCGTGATCCACATCATATTGAGTATATCAACAATATACTGAATAAGTAGTATGCATCACACAAAATCGGCTAACGTGTTGCTAATTTAGTAACCTCGCTGGGAATGACTTATTGAATTTTGTTTGAAAATTTCTAACTAAGAGTGATATTGAAATACATAAGACACAGAATGCTATTCCTGGAGATTTAAATTGAGTAGATCATATAGCAACATGTCAGCCGATTCGGTCCATTAGAGCAGATTTTGTATCACTGTGAAAACGGCACGGGACCTCATGAAACGGCTCGGTTCAGGCAGGAATTAAATGTTCTAATTCACAATGTTAGAAATTATGTTAATTGTCAACACTGTACGCAAAATAAAACTACATGTATTTTCTCACTGTAGAGTGCTCTTTCAATCTATATACATATATACATAAAAGCGAGCAGCCAGCCTTGCCGGGACTTCCCCGCAAAAGTGAAACTACAATTCAAGCCACATTGATAGCGCGCTCACTCACTCTCAGCACGGCTACGGCCGCTACTTGCGCGCGACTAAAACAAATTAAACAAGGAAATTTTTGATTAGTTTGAAAATGAGTTATATTAAAACAGAAAAAGGGTAGATTGACCGGGGTTACGAGGCGCCAAACTTGGGTTCACTGCCTTGTTTTGTGTACACTTTTGTGTTCCAAGGCGAAGTACTGATGCACACCAAGGTCACAACAACAATAACGCGGCCACTTACTGAACTATCTCAGCTATGCAAGGTATTTTAGTTGAATATTGAAATTAGCTCGAGTCAATTGCATTTTCATCTTTTGGCGCCAATTCAGCAAACGGCGTTGTCGGGACTTTCCCGCAAAAGCGAAACTGCATGGTCCTATATAAATCAGGCATTTGGCGGTTGTTTGTTATAGTTACAAAACTATACTCACAGTTATTCAAAACACAAAATAAATTACAATATGGTTTTGTAAGTTGGTATCAAATTCAACCATACTTCTTGATTTCCCAACCAACTTATTACTCTTCCAGGTGAAATTATAGCTCGAGTTAATTCCGAGTTAATTGCATTTTCATCTTTTGGCGCCAATTTAACACGGGCCGTTAATTGACCGTATATATGTATCACATCTATAATGATATCCAAACCAACTACTCTACAAGGTGAAATTAGCTCGAGTTAATTACATTTTCATCTTTTGGCGTCAATTTAGCAAGCGTTGCTGGGACTTTCCCGCAAAAGTGAAAACTAATAAATAATTCAGGCATTTCACTCAGTGACGGTTATTTGTTATAGTTACAAAATATACTCACAGTTTACATTCAAAATGCAACATAAATTATAATCTGGGTTCTCAAAGATGCTATCGATTGAACTGGTATTTGATTTTCGCTTAATAGATTGAAATTAACTTGAGTTAATTGCATTTTCATCTTTTGGCGCCAATTTAACACGGGCCGATAATCGACCGAATATCGCAACTTATTACTCTACCGGATTACTTTACCAGGTGACTCTACCATGATAACCTACAAAGGCTTTAGGTTAATGTTTAAAATCTTTAAAAAACACACAGCTAATAATATAAACAAGTTTTATCGTACCTACTTAGCGAGCGTCCTTCCCAAATCCTTACTGTTTGACCGTTTAGTGTGATCTCAGTAGCGTCGATCAGTTCAACCAGTGTTAATTGACATATGCGGTCACGTGATTTCTTGGAAGCGTTTCTAATTTTGTATACACGGAAGTAAAGATGCAAAGATGGTCATACGGTGTACATTATCGGTTATGACAAGGTTACAGATACGATGGTCACAAAATCTCGACGTAATGCCGCGGTGGATCAGGGAGGGGCACCATGGAATTATTTTTGGCACGTGCGCACTCAAAAATTAAGTAATTTTAGAACGACTTTTATCCGGTCTATCGTTCAAACAGTAGTTGTTTTTCCCTTGTAAAATAATTTTTTTCAAAAGAAAAAAATTGGATCCAACTGAAAGGAGGGGGCACTTGTCCCCCAGGCCGGCTCCTCCACTGGACCCGCAATAGTAGTGGAAGCAGTATAATACTGCTAGCCTTCCACGTCGACACGAAGAAAATGTGGAGTCGGATCTGTAATGTCTCTAAAGCGGTATCAAGGATGTAGCTATTGTTTTATATCTTGTAGCGGCATACACCTATTTTAGAAAAGGTTGTCAGAGCTAAAGGCGATAGGCGATAGGAGAGAGTTCATTCCACTATTCACGGTTGGGTTTTCTATTTGTTTTTATTAAGAAAGTCAACAATCAGACATTCAAATCCAATGTTCGGAGCAAAATGAACAGAATACCGAAGCTATTTTTAAAACTTCTTGATTACTTTGGAGTTTGAATGACCTGTCTCCTATCGCCTTTAGCTCTGACAACCTTTTTTGAAATAGGTGTATACTAGTTACATAAGCTGATGATAATTAGTTGGTTGACACTCCACAAAACATCCAGTAAGTAAATTTGTAAATAGAGATTACACACGTGGGAAATGCGCGCGTATACAAAGGGCTTTTTGTATGAGAGTTGGGAAGTATCATAAAACGAACAATCGCATCAACAAGCATTTTCCATTTATATATGGGGAGGGGGCCGGAGGGAGGGGAGAGAGGGGACCGCTACGCAGGCTATTACTGATGAGCATTTTGCGGGCAAAAAGAATATAATCTGTTCACTTGCTGAAAGTGCCTGCTTTTGCGGAATCTTCTACCAGTGTCCCTCCGAGGAGGGGAGCTGCCACACCCACCTGGATAAGACTCAGGTATCATGAGCTCATGGCGGTTTCACGACAGCACAAACGAGCAAAAGGGAAAAGATAATATAAGCGTGCACGTGTTGACCTTTCGCCGGTCTAATGGGGACAGCACCGTTTGAAAGTGAAACAATATATTTGGCGCGGTTGATTTTGTAAAACTGTTTTGATTGTCATACTCGATGGAAAGTGAACTTTAAAATGTAAACTGACAAGTAAAACAAAAAAAATGCAATAGAAATCCGGCAAATCACCTGGGAAATCATGGCATGGCTCTGTAAGTGAGATTTTCGCGGGGAGATTTTATCAAATACGAATAGTCAACATCTTTGATCAAGCGGGCTTTGGCTGACACATACGTTAGGAAACGAGCTATAATTCTTCATCTGGAAAAACGGGGAAGAGACATGCATGACATTAACGCTTCTACATGTAGTGCAGGTACTTGATTGGTATATTCGCTTTTAAATGAAATTTACTTAGCTAGCTTGAATTATATTTATCTGTATCCAAATCTTTTGGCGCCAATTTGGCATAGCTGATATATAAATTGAAATGGTTCGGTTTTGATTTAGGTTTCGTAGACATTTCGTGATTAAGTCTACAGATCATCATGAGCTACTATAAGACTCCAACTTCAGAGACAACAGTTAAACGACTTCTGTAGTACTTACGTAAAGATCAAAATATTCTCCCTCTTGAGGTCTTGAGCGCGTTCGTGTAGCGTTAAATGTGACATCAACCGTCGGATAGACTTTCAGTCACGTGATTTCTTGGAAAAGTTTCTAATTTTACAATTTTTGCTCATTAACATTTAACATCAAAATAACTATGAATATTGAAAGGGCATAGCCAAATCTTAGTAGGTTTCCTTGGAAATTTGACTGAGCTTGACACAAGCAATAGTTTTTGCGTGATGCGGTTTTAAAAACTCTAAATTTTACAGAGAATGTATGGGCTCATTAGCGCTTTTGCCATCCAGAAATTTAAAAGCAAATTGGAAGCCGATGTCTCACATAATATTGCATACAAAGAGCTAAAAATTTCGTAGATTACTTATATTAAAAAGTTCTTAAAAGTTTTGGACTCAGTTTGTAATTTTATTGATTTTTAACCGTATGCTAATGAAGTAAAATGTAAACACTGACGTCAGCAAAGATATTCCACGGAAGTACACACGAAACGATATGGTAATAAATCAGGGGTCATGGCAACGTGCCATAACGACTCATCAGTTCTAGTTCGATTTGTCAAGGAAGGTAGAATCTCTCAGGCTAAATCGCGTGGAACTTAAATACGCGAGCTAGCCTGCGTTGCTGGTGGTCTGCGGTTTTTGGGCGAAGGAAGAAATGAAAGTCTTTCATTTCTTCCTCCTCAGCCCAAAAACCGCAGACCGCCAGCAACGCAGGCTCAGTACGCGAGCATAAACATCAAATAGGCACGTAAAAAACTGCAAATTAAAGCCTCTATTTTCATACTTTTTAATTTCTTAACTGGCAATGGGACATCAAAATAAGCAAGCACTGTTATTGTGCTACCACTGCTAAACTTGTGGCAAAACATAGTTACCTTAATTGTCAATCGCGCACGTCCGGCTGATTGTTCTTCAGTTGGAGTTCCTGTGGTGGTTGCTAGTTGCGCAGTTCCTTAAGATGTTTTATGTGCATAAAGAAAATATTAAACTACAAGTGTAACGATAAAAATGAGTTTATTATGTATCGATAAATTAAAAATGAATTCATATTTCTTCTACTATCTATCTATAATTACCTATTATGATTTATTGTTAAGCATTCATGCAATATTATAAATTAATAATGATAACAATAATAATAATAATAATGATAATGATAATATTTTACGAGGTGGCCTCATCACCAAAGGGGACCTCAATATTATAACTCTAAAAAATAAAATAATTAAAGTTAAAGAAAAGCCTTAATTAAATATCCTAAAAATCCATAAAATATAAAATCAGCTAAAAAGTAATTACATTTCTTTAAAATAACGCTTTTTAAATATATTATACTTATCAGAACATTTGATTATGTCCGGTAGACAACTGATTCCATTCCTTGATAAATAGATAACTTGATGTGTTTTGCCCCCAATTCAACTAGTTCTACATTTGGGCAAACGCCTCAAAAAACTATTTCTAGTATTATAACTATGAAGCTCACTTGAGCGAGGACTATTAAAGCTAAAATCAATAAGGCCATTTAGTGCTTTGTAAACAAAACTACAATGGTGAAAACGCCTTCTAAATTCAAGGGACTTCCATCCCAAAACCTCTAAAGCTAAAAGCTGAGGAACTACTTACAGGTAAATTAAGAATGACCTTTAATTTGCTGCCTTACTTTGTTGAACTTTCAGCCTATTCATTAAAGTTATATTAGACCTGTCTCCCCAGACAATGATCCCCATCAATCGTTGCGCGCAACAGAAAAACATTGCGAGACAAGCCCTGTGCTTGCTGAGAAAATTGCGCAGTATACGTACGTAAAGGCGGTGTTACACGAGACGATTTTTAACGACGATTTGTTGCGCTAAAAATCGTTCCATGTAACATGGCACTTGGGACGATTTTCCATGCAATTTTCAATGCGGCAACGCGTTGCGAGTTTTTGAATCCAAGTCAAAAACTCGCAACGCAAAATGACGAATTTCACTCAAGTTGTGTTGTGTAACATGTCCAACGACGATTTTTAGCGCAATGCCTTCCCAGAATTCCATTTGTTTTTACCCTGAAATCGAGGCTACGATCGTTGCGCGACAAATCGACCCGTGTAACATGCTCGTTGCTGTCTCATTTCGAATCACAGTTGCGCTAAAAGTTGTCTCGTGTAACATGTATTGCAAGTTGTTGCAGCGTTGCGCGGAAAATCGTCGTTAAAAATCGTCTCGTGTAACACCGCCTTAACTGGACCTTTTAAGTCAGGCGAGAAACTTGCACAGTACGTTGTTTGCGTAACAAAAATTACTTGTATAGGGCCCACCAATATTTGTTGCACAATTAAAACGTTTTTGCTTTCATTAACAACAACAAATATACAACAAAATTTGCAACTCAGCTTGCAACAGCCATTTTTGTTCATCGAGCAACTTGTCACTCTGAAAATTGCGCCATCACTATAGAGTTCAGTTACATAAGTTACATAAGGCCAGGGAGGGTGGCCGGGAGGGGTAAAGCTTTTTCTTTTTTTTTTTTTTTTTTTCAGAAGAAGGGTTCCTTAGCATATCTTGATCTCAACACGTACACTTCCCGAGTTAATTATTGCGCAGTTCCTGTTTAACTACTTTGTCTGATACTTTTAACGGGAATATTAAGGTGGTGGAACACTATCTCCTCGATAGGACCCGTTATTTATTGTATTCCAGGCGTAATCGACCCTGCTGAGTATTGCGTTTTCAGCTTCTCTTGCTTCCTCCCTTCCTCCGTCAATGACTTTTATTCTTACCCACATCTCATATCCACGTTGCAAGGCACTATCGAATTCTTCGCTTAGGTGAGACCCATCTCTGCAGTACATTTTGATACGGCTTTTTAATTGCGGTGGGCAGCTCTGTCTCCGCGGACAGTATTGCGATTCCTGGCATGTGCTGCCGAGATAGACTACGTAACGTCGGTTGTCTCTCCGTGCTTGCCACTCGTAAATCCCTGTGCAAAAAATGTGCATGAGTAAACAAACGAACAAAATGAAAAACGCCATCACCACCACCACCAACACAACAACAGCTACACCGATTTTCAGTTCTGAATTGCTTTTTAGTTCTCTGCACGGCCGAATGCCGAATGAACCTAACTAAATATCAGGGTATCAAATTCTGAGAGCGAGATCGTTCATGAGTTGTGCTCAGAACACACGCACTTAAGTTGTATAGAAAAAAGATACTGATACCGTAATGAAAACCATGCAGGGATCGAAGGATCCAGAGTTACCTTAACTGTTCAGGAGGGGAAGCACCATCATAAAAATTGGAAACTGCCGAGAGGATATTTTGGAAAAATATTGAGAAAAAAGGACTCAAAGTCGTCTCAGGAGGGGGTGCGCACCCTCTGCACCCCTCCCCTAAATCCGCCCCTGAAAACATATTATATAAACATGCATGTGAGCAAAGCGATTACACCTTAAAGTTCAAGACAACAAGAACAAGAAAAGACAAATAAACAAGACAATAAATGTAATTAATGTAAAGAGCATCGAGACTTTTGTATGATGCGCTATCAAGAACTCCATGCACATTATTATTATTATTACTAAGAGAGAAGAGAAAAGGAAAGCAAAGCAAATTAAGCAAGGGAAAATTTTAAACAACGCACCACAACCGTCAGGTAATCTTTGTTCAATGTCAACTAAATTATATCCAACATGGCGATTTGCTCTTCTTTCATAGCCATCTTCTCTATTTGGTATCATCCCTCTCACCCATTCTTCAAAGCCGTTGGCCGGGGCATGACTCATGTCTTCTCTTCTTCTTCTTCTCCTTGGCATTCCTTGATATTCAATCTATTCGTATGACTGTGAAAATGGCACGACACGGTCACGGCACGGTTACGGCAGGAGTTTCCAATGTTTTTATAGACAACACGCTTTGTCACGTTATTTATTGGAAATGTTTCTTATCAAACAATTAATTGATTTCAATAATGAAAAAACGACGCTTCCACTTGGTTTGGGGCACCATGCATAGCCGCGTCAGATCCCCAAAACATGTTTTTTATGTTGAACAACAAAACGAATATATTCATTGCTTGGCATTGTTGCGGATTCTCCCATGCTGATTTCAGTCCCTGATTTCTTGGAATTACTGCTAAATTTCACAATCTCAATAATGCTTTTATCGATGCCTCTATAGAGTACCTGTATTCCAAGTACAATTGTTCAGACGTGGCGCAGTTTATAAACAGTTTTCTATAGTTGTCTTTCCTCTTATTTTCGGGAATATATCATAGTTGTCCTTGATTCGTGCCGTTTGACATTTTTATTTTCGCGTGAATCGTGCCGTGGACTCCCCCCCCCTGTACTATACGCCCCTGTTGAAAATGCTTCTTGTCAAACAATTAATTTATTTCAATAATTCAATAATAAAAAGAAAACGACGCTTCCACTTTGTTTGGGGCACCATGCATAACCGCGTCAGATCCCAAAACATGTTTTAATTTATTATGTTGAACAACAAAAGGAATATTTTCATTGCTTGGGCATTGTTACGGATTCTCTCAGCATCAAATTTCGGAATTAGTGCTAAATTCACAATCTCAATAATGCTTTAATCGTGCCTCTATAGGGTACCTGTATTCCAAGTACAATCGTTCAGACGTGGCGCAGTTCTACTCTAATCGCTCGATTGGAAATTAACCCAACTCGAATTCAAAAAGCTCACTGTGAACTAAGTTTCAAGTTATATTACCAAAAAGCAACTAGGGGCTAGTTTTTCATCAAAACTCTGACGAGATCATAAAAATAAGATAGCTGTAACGCCGGCGATATACAAAGTTAATCACGTGATTTCTTGGAAAGCGTTGCTAATTGCCTCTCAAGTAAACCAACGCAAAAGGGTATTGAAATGTTCATAGTATCAACCCGTACGTTTCTCACAAATAAATGTGATTTGTATGCCTTTCATTTTTTCTACGATTCGATTCATGATCTTTGTAAATTAGTGCATGTTTTGATCATCGACTAGTGATTTTTTTATAGGGTACTCAGTCACGTAATTTCTTGGAACAGGGGCGTACATGAGTTTTAACGTGACGTGTGATCAAGCATTTTCGTTTTTCGTGATTCGGGAATGGAAAAAACATTTCTGGTGATTCGTGAAAAACATATTTTACGTGATACGAGAAAAAAAAGAAATAACTCTCCGAGATTCAGGATTTTGCTGCTGTTTTTTTTCTACGTGAATCAATGAAAAGTAAATCAAAGTGTTCCAGTTCCGCGCTTTTTAGTTTTATTCAATCTCATGCGGAATGCGAGAGCATAGTTAAGCAGTTTTCTAGTTGTCTTTCCTCTTATTTGGGGAATATATCATAGTTGTCCTTGATCCGTGATTTGACATTTTTATTTTCAATTAATTGATTTCAATAATAATAATAAAAAAACGACGCTTCCACTTTGTTTGGGGCACCATGCATAGCCGCGTCAGATCCCAAAACATGTTTTATTATGTTGAACAACAAAAGGAATATATTCATTGCTTGACATTGTTACAGTTTCTCCTAGAATCAGATTTCAGTCCCTGATTTCTTGGAATTACTGCTAATTTCACAATCTCAATAATGTACCTGTATTCCAAGTACAATTGTTTAGACGTGGCGCAGTTAATATAAACTCTAATCGCTCGATTGGAAAATTAAACCAGAACTCGAATATAAAAAGTTCACTGCGAACTACGTTATCAAAACGCAACTAGAGGCTAGTTTTTCATCAAAACTCTGACGAGCTCATAAAAAATGAGATAGCTGTGAAAAACACCCGTTGCGTCGAATAACGCGGTAAACGTGTGTTACGTTACAGATTTCCAGTAATTATATATTTATTAACCTCAATGTATTTTTGAGTAATTTACTAGTTAAGCATTTTAAGTGTTGTAACCTTGAACGTTTTGATTGTAGGATTTGTGTGTATTATTTCGACTTGTGTGACGCGCCCTCTTTCACTATAACCCAAACACCTGTTTGCGTCGAGTAACGCGATAAACGTGGTATGACACTTTACAAAGTTAATCACTTGATTTCTTGGAAAGCGTTGCTAATTGCCTCTCAAGTAAACCAACGCAAAAGGGTATTGAAACGTTTAACAACCCGTACATTTCTCAGAATTAAATGCTATTTTCACAAAAAAATGGTTTTCAGAATATGTTGTGATTATTAGAAATTGTATGTTTATTAGTGTATTCTAAGTACAGTACTGAAATGTGTTTTCACCCATAAGAATAACATTCAAGAAATATATTATAAGTAGGATTTACAAAGAACACCGCCCGGTTGGCTCAGTTGGTTGAGCGTCGTTCTCTCGTGCGGGAGGTCGGGATTCGAAACCCAGCCGGACTTTAACACTCAGGGTCTTTCAACAATTGAGGAGAAGGTGCGAATGCTTCAAAAACAGCCTTAAAAAAACTACTACAGACTTGCATTAATCAACACTTATGACTCTGAAGATCCAAGATCATGGAAAACCATCTGCCCAGCATGTAATTCAAGCAGGAATCTTACTAAATCACTGTCTTGTTTTTAAATTTACGTCTATCACTTTATTCTACATTAAATTTCCGCTGTAATTGGTCTCACTGTAGCGGTGTTCCTGCCATTAGGCAAAGCAAATAAAATAAAACACACAAAATAAAGTGTAGTCATGCATTACGTCTGGTTTCCTCTGCAGCAAGCGACGCTCCCTCGCTTTTTTCAGTTTCTATACTGGTGGTGGGACGTGCTGTCTCCTTCTTCCGTTCCATGCATAATCGTATGCATCAAGTAGCTCGTTCTCGGCTCTTTCTGAATTTGCTCTAATGCCTGGAATTCCTTTTACCCTGACATACATTTCATATCCAAGGCCCAAAGCTCTATCGATTGCTACGTTTTTGTGGGAACCAGATGTGCAATATTCGAGAATACGTCTTGTTAAATCCCTTCTACCCTTTCGGTTAGTGCATCCTACGTAGACAACGTAGTTTCCAATAACATCAGCATGACGTGCCTGCCACTCATATATTCCTGCGTATATTAAAGAAATCAATATCATTGAGAATCTGAATTAGATTATATAGTTGTCCTGCGAAATCTGCGATAGTATCGGTGATGAGGCTTTCTACGAGCCATAAAGTCGCCGTACCTTTGGGCAACTTAGGGCGACTCTAGGCGATTTAAGCAAAAAGTGCCAGAGTCGATGGAACTTAAGGCGGCTTTGTGCGATTTAAAGCGACTCTGTGCGATTTAACGACGCGACTTTAGAGTAGCCCAGGGGTCGCGGGGTCCGGGGGAGGGGGGGGGGGGGGGAATTGAGTCATGGCGTTTTAATCAAAAATTGGCCCAAAACGCGATGGGACTTAAGGCGACTTTGTGTGATTTAAGGCGACACTAGGGCCTAGAGTAGGCCTGTGATACGACTTACCGCTATCGTAATCTTTAAACGCTGTTCTTATATTCCTACAGATATATCCAAAACCACCTCTTTCTTCGTACCATCTTTTTCTTTGTACATGACCGGGCGGAACTATTGCTCTGACCCAGTCACTCCATCCGTTTCTGCTAACCCTCGAGTTTTCTCTTTTAGGCTTCGCCATGGTGCATGGAAACTCACATTTACTATAATAAAATTAGTTAATGTATCAGGAAAAATAATCTATCTTTTCCAATTCCAAGTTAAACATCTAATTATGTAGGGATCACTGCGGGATCCACATCATATGGAGCATATCAACAATATACTGAATAAGCAGTATGCATTAGACCAAATCGTGATTTGTTGAACAGCTCATATTGTTTTCAGCCAATCAGCGAGGGCGATTTCACTTTTTTGCACATGTGTGATTTCAGTGATTTCGACTTTTTTGCACAGTGATTTCGAAAAAATCATCAAGTAGCCGACCAATCAGGATCGAGAATTTTTGATGGTCATATTATTACGGTAGTAATACCATGATCACCTCGGGATCTATTGTTTTTGGAGGGACGTTTAATCGCTAACATCCCTCCCTCATGAATAGAAAGAGGGAAAATTAGTTCTAATATTCCCTCATTAATTATGAATGAGGGATGATTAGAACTAATCGTCCCTCATCCATAATTAATGAGGGACGATTAGAACTAATCGTCCCTCATGTTATTCATGAGTGGTTGTCCCTCATATATCAATCATCGGGACGATCAGGACAACTTTGCACGCTGTCCCGAAACTCTGTAACTTTCTAACGCACCGACACCTCTTACCACTGCACACTCTTACGCGTGTGGGATCTATGCATTCTATTTTGCGCATGAGCATGACGAAGCAAAGAAAGCATTATGAAAAACAATTTAGCTTTCGAATTGATTAACAACCTATAAATACTTGTTCATTGTAAGTATATAACAAAGAAATCTATTTTCGAAAGCCCCCAGAGAACAGGGTTACGCACAATTGGTAAAAGAATTGTATAATATTTTCAAGTTTTGGATGAACAAACAGCGAAGTATATTTTCGTTTATTTCCTCGGTGATCATGGTATTACAAAGTAATACCATGACTTCTTCGGGATATTAGTGATTAAATGTCCCCTCAGCCTCGGGAGGTTTAGTAAAAGTCCCTCGGCCTACGGCCTCGGGACTTCCACTAAACCTCCCTCGGCTTCGGGGACATTTAATCACTAATATCCCTCAGGGTCATGGTATTACTTATAAAAATCGAATGTTCTAACTCACAGTGTTAGAAATGTAAATTATCAACACTCCACAATATAACTATATTTATTTTCTCACTGTAGAGTACTCTTCTAATCTGCATATACAAAAAAGCCAGCAGCCAGTCTTGCCGGGACTTCCCCGCAAAAGTGAAACTATACAATTCAAGCCGCATTTGGCAGTGACAGCGCGCTCACTCACTCTCAGCACCAGCTGAAAACGGCTACTTGCGCGCGACTAAAACAAAACAAGGAAATTTTTGATTATTTTGAAAATTAGTTATAAACAGAAAAAGGGTAGATTGACCGGGATTACGAGGCGCCAAACTTGGGTTCACTGCCTTGTTTTGTATACACGTACGCGCATTCCAAGGCGAAGTACTGATGCACACCAAGGTCATACCAACATATAACGCGGCCACTAACTGAACTATCTCAGCTATGCAAGGTATTTTACTTAAATATTGAAATTAGCTCTAGTTAATTGCATTTTCATCTTTTGGCGCCAATTTAGCAAGCGGCGTTGCCGGGACTTTCCCGCAAAAGCGAAACTACTTAATTCATGAATGCATTTGGAGGATATTTGTTACAGTTACAAAATATACTCAAGTTAACATTCAAAATACAATATAAATTGTAATCTGGGTTCTGAAAGATGCTATATCGATTTAACTGATATTTGATTAGCGCTTAATAGATTGAAATTTACTTGAGTTAACTGCATTTTCATCTTTTGGCGCCAATTTAACACGGGCCGTTAATTGATCGTATATATACGTTACCGCATCTATAATAGTGATTTCCAAACCAACTTCTTATCACTCTATCAGGTGAAATTAGCTCGAGTTAATTCCATTTTCATCTTTTGGCGTCAATTTAGCAAGCGTTGCTGGGACTTTCCCGCAAAAGTGAAAACTGATAAATAATTCAGGCATTTCACTCAGTGACGGTTATTTGTTATAGTTACAAAATATACTCACAGTTTACATTCAAAATGCAATATAAATCATAATCTGGGTTCTGAAAGATGCTATCGATTGAACTGGTATTTGATTTTCGCTTAATAGACTGAAATTAACTTGAGTTAACTGCATTTTCATCTTTTGGCGCCAATTTAACACGGGCAGTTAATCGACCGAATATCGCAACTTATTACTCTACCAGATTACTTTACCAGGTGACTCTACCATGATAGCCTACAAAGGCTTTAGGTTAATGTTTAAAATCTTTAAAAAAACACACAGCTAATAATATAAACAAGTTTTATCGTACCTACTTAGCGAGCGTCCTTCCCAAATCCTTACTGTTTGACCGTTTAGTGTGATCTCAGTAGCGTCGATCAGTTCAACCAGTGTTAATTGACATATGCGGTCACGTGATTTCTTGGAAGCGTTTCTAATTTTGTATACACGGAAGTAAAGATGCAAAGATTGTTATACGATGTACATTATCGGTCATGACAAGGTTACAGAGGCGATGGTCACAAAATCTCGACATAATGCAGCGGCGGATCTAGAAATTTTGAAAGGGAGGGGCACTATGGAATTATTTTTGGCACGTGCGACTTTTATCAGGTCTATCGTTCAAACAGTGGTTGTTTTTCCTTGTAAAATATATTTTCTCAAATGAAAAGAATTGGATCCAACTGAAAGGAGGGGGCACTTGTCCCCCAGGTCGGCTCCTCCCCTGGACCCGCAGTTGTAATGGAAGCAATATAATACTGCTAGCCTTCCACGTCGACACGAAGAAAATGTGCAGTCGGATCTGTAATGTCTCCAAAGCGGTATCAAGGATGTAGCTATTGTTTTATATCTTGTAGCGGCATACACCTATTTTAGAAAAGGTTGTCAGAGCTAAAGGCGATAGGCGATAGGAGAGAGTTCATTCCACTATTCACGGTTGGGTTTTCTATTTGTTTTTATTAAGAAAGTCAACAATCAGACATTCAAATCCAATGTTCGGAGCAAAATGAACAGAATACCGAAGCTATTTTTAAAACTTCTTGATTACTTTGGAGTTTGAATGACCTGTCTCCTATCGCCTTTAGCTCTGACAACCTTTTTTGAAATAGGTGTATACTAGTTACATAAGCTGATGATAATTAGTTGGTTGACACTCCACAAAACATCCAATAAGTAAATTTGTAAATAGAGATTACACACGTGGGAAATGCGCGCGTATACAAAGGGCTTTTTGTATAAGAGTTGGGAAGTATCATAAAACGAACAATCGCATCAACAAGCATTTTCCATTTATATATGGGGAGGGGGGAAGGGAGGGGAGAGAGGGGAACGCTACGCAGGCTATTGCTGATGAGCATTTTGCGGGCAAAAAGAATATAATCTGTTCACTTGCTAAAAGTGCCTGCTTTTGTGGAATCTTCTACCAGTGTCCCTCCGAGGAGGGGAGCTGCCACACCCACCTGGATAAGACTTAGGTATCATGAGCTCATGGCGGTTTCACGACAGTACAAACGAGCAAAAGGGAAAAGATAATATAAGCGTGCACGTGTTGACCTTTCGCCGGTCTAACGGGGACAGCACCGTTTGAAAGTGAAACAATATATTTGGCGCGGTTGATTTTGTAAAACTGTTTTGATTGTCATACTCGATGGAAAGTGAACTTTAAAATGTAAACTGACAAGTAAAACAAAAAAATGCAATAGAAATCCGGCAAATCACCTGGGAAATCATGGCATGGCTCTGTAAGTGAGATTTTCGCGGGGAGATTTTATCAAATACGAATAGTCAACATCTTTGATCAAGCGGGCTTTGGCTGACACATACGTTAGGAAACGAGCTAATTCTTCATCTGGAAAAACGGGGAAGAGACATGCATGACATTAACGCTTCTACATGTAGTGCAGGTACTTGATTGGTATATTCGCTTTTAAATGAAATTTACTTAGCTAGCTTGAATTATATTTATCTGTATCCAAATCTTTTGGCGCCAATTTGGCATAGCTGATATGTATAAATTGAAATGGTTCGGTTTTGATTTAGGTTTCGTAGACATTTCGCGATTATTAAAACTCCAACTTCAGACACAACAGTTAAACGATTTCTGCAGTACTTACTGTAGAGATCAAAAACGTCCTTCCAAATTATTCTCACTCTTGAGGTCTTGAGCGCGCTCGTGTAGCGTTCACATCAACCGTCGAATAAACTTTCAGTCACGTGATTTCTTGGAAAAGTTTCTAATTTTACAATTTTTGCTCATTAACATTTAACATCAAAATAACTATGAATATTGAAAGGGCATAGCCAAATCTTAGTAGGTTTCCTTGGAAATTTGACTGAGCTTGACACAAGCAATAGTTTTTGCGTGATGCGGTTTTAAAAACTCTAAATTTTACAGAGAATGTATGGGCTCATTAGCGCTTTTGCCATCCAGAAATTTAAAAGCAAATTGGAAGCCGATGTCTCACATAATATTGCATACAAAGAGCTAAAAATTTCGTAGATTACTTATATTAAAAAGTTCTTAAAAGTTTTGGACTCAGTTTGTAATTTTATTGATTTTTAACCGTATGCTAATGAAGTAAAATGTAAACACTGACGTCAGCAAAGATATTCCACGGAAGTACACACGAAACGATATGGTAATAAATCAGGGGTCATGGCAACGTGCCATAACATGCCATAACGACTCATCAGTTCTAGTGCAATTTGTCAAGGAAGGTAGAGTCACTGCTAGATCGCGTGGAACACACGCTATTGGTCGACTCGCAATCATTAGTCACGATAACTGCGTGTCACCACGATCTGTACTTTAATACGCGAGCTAGCCTGCGTTGCTGGCGGTCAGCGGTTTTTGGGCGGAGGAAGAATGAAAGTCTTTCATTTCTTCCTCCTCCGCCCAAAAACCGCAGACGGCCAGCAACGCAGGCTCAGTACGCGAGCATAAACATTAAATAGGCGCGTAAAAAACTGCAAATTAAAGCCGCTATTTTCATACTTTTTAAATTTCTTATCTGGCAATGGGAAATCAAAATAAGCAAGCTCTGTTATTGTGCTACCACTGCTAAACTTGTGGCAAAACATGTTTATCTTGTTGCGCAGTTCCTTGATGTTTTATATGAATAAAGAAAATATCAACTTACAAGTGTACCGATAAAAATAAGTTTATTATGTATCGATAAAAATGAATTTAAATTTCTACTACTATCTATCTATTATCACCTATTATGATTTATTATTAAGCATTCATACAATATTATAAATTAATAATGATAACAATAATAATAATAATAATGATAATGATAATATTTTACGAGGTGGCCTCATCACCAAAGGGGACCTCAATATTATAACTCTAAAAAATAAAATAATTAAAGTTAAAGAAAAGCCTTAATTAAATATCCTAAAAATCCATAAAATATAAAATCAGCTAAAAAGTAATTACATTTCTTTAAAATAACGCTTTTTAAATATATTATACTTATCAGAACATTTGATTATGTCCGGTAGACAACTGATTCCATTCCTTGATAAATAGATAACTTGATGTGTTTTGCCCCCAATTCAACTAGTTCTACATTTGGGCAAACGCCTCAAAAAACTATTTCTAGTATTATAACTATGAAGCTCACTTGAGCGAGGACTATTAAAGCTAAAATCAATAAGGCCATTTAGTGCTTTGTAAACAAAACTACAATGGTGAAAACGCCTTCTAAATTCAAGGGACTTCCATCCCAAAACCTCTAAAGCTAAAAGCTGAGGAACTACTTACAGGTAAATTAAGAATGACCTTTAATTTGCTGCCTTACTTTGTTGAACTTTCAGCCTATTCATTAAAGTTATATTAGACCTGTCTCCCCAGACAATGATCCCCATCAATCGTTGCGCGCAACAGAAAACATTGCGAGACAAGCCCTGTGCTTGCTGAGAAAATTGCGCAGTATACGTACGTAAAGGCGGTGTTACACGAGACGATTTTTAACGACGATTTGTTGCGCTAAAAATCGTTCCATGTAACATGGCACTTGGGACGATTTTCCATGCAATTTTCAATGCGGCAACGCGTTGCGAGTTTTTGAATCCAAGTCAAAAACTCGCAACGCAAAATGACGAATTTCACTCAAGTTGTGTTGTGTAACATGTCCAACGACGATTTTTAGCGCAATGCCTTCCCAGAATTCCATTTGTTTTTACCCTGAAATCGAGGCTACGATCGTTGCGCGACAAATCGACCCGTGTAACATGCTCGTTGCTGTCTCATTTCGAATCACAGTTGCGCTAAAAGTTGTCTCGTGTAACATGTATTGCAAGTTGTTGCAGCGTTGCGCGGAAAATCGTCGTTAAAAATCGTCTCGTGTAACACCGCCTTAACTGGACCTTTTAAGTCAGGCGAGAAACTTGCACAGTACGTTGTTTGCGTAACAAAATTACTTGTATAGGGCCCACCAATATTTGTTGCACAATTAAAACGTTTTTGCTTTCATTAACAACAACAAATATACAACAAAATTTGCAACTCAGCTTGCAACAGCCATTTTTGTTCATCGAGCAACTTGTCACTCTGAAAATTGCGCCATCACTATAGAGTTCAGTTACATAAGTTACATAAGGCCAGGGAGGGTGGCCGGGAGGGGTAAAGCTTTTTCTTTTTTTTTTTTTTTTTTTCAGAAGAAGGGTTCCTTAGCATATCTTGATCTCAACACGTACACTTCCCGAGTTAATTATTGCGCAGTTCCTGTTTAACTACTTTGTCTGATACTTTTAACGGGAATATTAAGGTGGTGGAACACTATCTCCTCGATAGGACCCGTTATTTATTGTATTCCAGGCGTAATCGACCCTGCTGAGTATTGCGTTTTCAGCTTCTCTTGCTTCCTCCCTTCCTCCGTCAATGACTTTTATTCTTACCCACATCTCATATCCACGTTGCAAGGCACTATCGAATTCTTCGCTTAGGTGAGACCCATCTCTGCAGTACATTTTGATACGGCTTTTTAATTGCGGTGGGCAGCTCTGTCTCCGCGGACAGTATTGCGATTCCTGGCATGTGCTGCCGAGATAGACTACGTAACGTCGGTTGTCTCTCCGTGCTTGCCACTCGTAAATCCCTGTGCAAAAAATGTGCATGAGTAAACAAACGAACAAAATGAAAAACGCCATCACCACCACCACCAACACAACAACAGCTACACCGATTTTCAGTTCTGAATTGCTTTTTAGTTCTCTGCACGGCCGAATGCCGAATGAACCTAACTAAATATCAGGGTATCAAATTCTGAGAGCGAGATCGTTCATGAGTTGTGCTCAGAACACACGCACTTAAGTTGTATAGAAAAAAGATACTGATACCGTAATGAAAACCATGCAGGGATCGAAGGATCCAGAGTTACCTTAACTGTTCAGGAGGGGAAGCACCATCATAAAAATTGGAAACTGCCGAGAGGATATTTTGGAAAAATATTGAGAAAAAAGGACTCAAAGTCGTCTCAGGAGGGGGTGCGCACCCTCTGCACCCCTCCCCTAAATCCGCCCCTGAAAACATATTATATAAACATGCATGTGAGCAAAGCGATTACACCTTAAAGTTCAAGACAACAAGAACAAGAAAAGACAAATAAACAAGACAATAAATGTAATTAATGTAAAGAGCATCGAGACTTTTGTATGATGCGCTATCAAGAACTCCATGCACATTATTATTATTATTACTAAGAGAGAAGAGAAAAGGAAAGCAAAGCAAATTAAGCAAGGGAAAATTTTAAACAACGCACCACAACCGTCAGGTAATCTTTGTTCAATGTCAACTAAATTATATCCAACATGGCGATTTGCTCTTCTTTCATAGCCATCTTCTCTATTTGGTATCATCCCTCTCACCCATTCTTCAAAGCCGTTGGCCGGGGCATGACTCATGTCTTCTCTTCTTCTTCTTCTCCTTGGCATTCCTTGATATTCAATCTATTCGTATGACTGTGAAAATGGCACGACACGGTCACGGCACGGTTACGGCAGGAGTTTCCAATGTTTTTATAGACAACACGCTTTGTCACGTTATTTATTGGAAATGTTTCTTATCAAACAATTAATTGATTTCAATAATGAAAAAACGACGCTTCCACTTGGTTTGGGGCACCATGCATAGCCGCGTCAGATCCCCAAAACATGTTTTTTATGTTGAACAACAAAACGAATATATTCATTGCTTGGCATTGTTGCGGATTCTCCCATGCTGATTTCAGTCCCTGATTTCTTGGAATTACTGCTAAATTTCACAATCTCAATAATGCTTTTATCGATGCCTCTATAGAGTACCTGTATTCCAAGTACAATTGTTCAGACGTGGCGCAGTTTATAAACAGTTTTCTATAGTTGTCTTTCCTCTTATTTTCGGGAATATATCATAGTTGTCCTTGATTCGTGCCGTTTGACATTTTTATTTTCGCGTGAATCGTGCCGTGGACTCCCCCCCCCTGTACTATACGCCCCTGTTGAAAATGCTTCTTGTCAAACAATTAATTTATTTCAATAATTCAATAATAAAAAGAAAACGACGCTTCCACTTTGTTTGGGGCACCATGCATAACCGCGTCAGATCCCAAAACATGTTTTAATTTATTATGTTGAACAACAAAAGGAATATTTTCATTGCTTGGGCATTGTTACGGATTCTCTCAGCATCAAATTTCGGAATTAGTGCTAAATTCACAATCTCAATAATGCTTTAATCGTGCCTCTATAGGGTACCTGTATTCCAAGTACAATCGTTCAGACGTGGCGCAGTTCTACTCTAATCGCTCGATTGGAAATTAACCCAACTCGAATTCAAAAAGCTCACTGTGAACTAAGTTTCAAGTTATATTACCAAAAGCAACTAGGGGCTAGTTTTTCATCAAAACTCTGACGAGATCATAAAAATAAGATAGCTGTAACGCCGGCGATATACAAAGTTAATCACGTGATTTCTTGGAAAGCGTTGCTAATTGCCTCTCAAGTAAACCAACGCAAAAGGGTATTGAAATGTTCATAGTATCAACCCGTACGTTTCTCACAAATAAATGTGATTTGTATGCCTTTCATTTTTTCTACGATTCGATTCATGATCTTTGTAAATTAGTGCATGTTTTGATCATCGACTAGTGATTTTTTTATAGGGTACTCAGTCACGTAATTTCTTGGAACAGGGGCGTACATGAGTTTTAACGTGACGTGTGATCAAGCATTTTCGTTTTTCGTGATTCGGGAATGGAAAAAACATTTCTGGTGATTCGTGAAAAACATATTTTACGTGATACGAGAAAAAAAAGAAATAACTCTCCGAGATTCAGGATTTTGCTGCTGTTTTTTTTCTACGTGAATCAATGAAAAGTAAATCAAAGTGTTCCAGTTCCGCGCTTTTTAGTTTTATTCAATCTCATGCGGAATGCGAGAGCATAGTTAAGCAGTTTTCTAGTTGTCTTTCCTCTTATTTGGGGAATATATCATAGTTGTCCTTGATCCGTGATTTGACATTTTTATTTTTCAATTAATTGATTTCAATAATAATAATAAAAAAACGACGCTTCCACTTTGTTTGGGGCACCATGCATAGCCGCGTCAGATCCCAAAACATGTTTTATTATGTTGAACAACAAAAGGAATATATTCATTGCTTGACATTGTTACAGTTTCTCCTAGAATCAGATTTCAGTCCCTGATTTCTTGGAATTACTGCTAATTTCACAATCTCAATAATGTACCTGTATTCCAAGTACAATTGTTTAGACGTGGCGCAGTTAATATAAACTCTAATCGCTCGATTGGAAAATTAAACCAGAACTCGAATATAAAAAGTTCACTGCGAACTACGTTATCAAAACGCAACTAGAGGCTAGTTTTTCATCAAAACTCTGACGAGCTCATAAAAAATGAGATAGCTGTGAAAAACACCCGTTGCGTCGAATAACGCGGTAAACGTGTGTTACGTTACAGATTTCCAGTAATTATATATTTATTAACCTCAATGTATTTTTGAGTAATTTACTAGTTAAGCATTTTAAGTGTTGTAACCTTGAACGTTTTGATTGTAGGATTTGTGTGTATTATTTCGACTTGTGTGACGCGCCCTCTTTCACTATAACCCAAACACCTGTTTGCGTCGAGTAACGCGATAAACGTGGTATGACACTTTACAAAGTTAATCACTTGATTTCTTGGAAAGCGTTGCTAATTGCCTCTCAAGTAAACCAACGCAAAAGGGTATTGAAACGTTTAACAACCCGTACATTTCTCAGAATTAAATGCTATTTTCACAAAAAAATGGTTTTCAGAATGTTGTGATTATTAGAAATTGTATGTTTATTAGTGTATTCTAAGTACAGTACTGAAATGTGTTTTCACCCATAAGAATAACATTCAAGAATATATTATAAGTAGGATTTACAAAGAACACCGCCCGGTTGGCTCAGTTGGTTGAGCGTCGTTCTCTCGTGCGGGAGGTCGGGATTCGAAACCCAGCCGGACTTTAACACTCAGGGTCTTTCAACAATTGAGGAGAAGGTGCGAATGCTTCAAAAACAGCCTTAAAAAAACTACTACAGACTTGCATTAATCAACACTTATGACTCTGAAGATCCAAGATCATGGAAAACCATCTGCCCAGCATGTAATTCAAGCAGGAATCTTACTAAATCACTGTCTTGTTTTTAAATTTACGTCTATCACTTTATTCTACATTAAATTTCCGCTGTAATTGGTCTCACTGTAGCGGTGTTCCTGCCATTAGGCAAAGCAAATAAAATAAAACACACAAAATAAAGTGTAGTCATGCATTACGTCTGGTTTCCTCTGCAGCAAGCGACGCTCCCTCGCTTTTTTCAGTTTCTATACTGGTGGTGGGACGTGCTGTCTCCTTCTTCCGTTCCATGCATAATCGTATGCATCAAGTAGCTCGTTCTCGGCTCTTTCTGAATTTGCTCTAATGCCTGGAATTCCTTTTACCCTGACATACATTTCATATCCAAGGCCCAAAGCTCTATCGATTGCTACGTTTTTGTGGGAACCAGATGTGCAATATTCGAGAATACGTCTTGTTAAATCCCTTCTACCCTTTCGGTTAGTGCATCCTACGTAGACAACGTAGTTTCCAATAACATCAGCATGACGTGCCTGCCACTCATATATTCCTGCGTATATTAAAGAAATCAATATCATTGAGAATCTGAATTAGATTATATAGTTGTCCTGCGAAATCTGCGATAGTATCGGTGATGAGGCTTTCTACGAGCCATAAAGTCGCCGTACCTTTGGGCAACTTAGGGCGACTCTAGGCGATTTAAGCAAAAAGTGCCAGAGTCGATGGAACTTAAGGCGGCTTTGTGCGATTTAAAGCGACTCTGTGCGATTTAACGACGCGACTTTAGAGTAGCCCAGGGGTCGCGGGGTCCGGGGGAGGGGGGGGGGGGGGGAATTGAGTCATGGCGTTTTAATCAAAAATTGGCCCAAAACGCGATGGGACTTAAGGCGACTTTGTGTGATTTAAGGCGACACTAGGGCCTAGAGTAGGCCTGTGATACGACTTACCGCTATCGTAATCTTTAAACGCTGTTCTTATATTCCTACAGATATATCCAAAACCACCTCTTTCTTCGTACCATCTTTTTCTTTGTACATGACCGGGCGGAACTATTGCTCTGACCCAGTCACTCCATCCGTTTCTGCTAACCCTCGAGTTTTCTCTTTTAGGCTTCGCCATGGTGCATGGAAACTCACATTTACTATAATAAAATTAGTTAATGTATCAGGAAAAATAATCTATCTTTTCCAATTCCAAGTTAAACATCTAATTATGTAGGGATCACTGCGGGATCCACATCATATGGAGCATATCAACAATATACTGAATAAGCAGTATGCATTAGACCAAATCGTGATTTGTTGAACAGCTCATATTGTTTTCAGCCAATCAGCGAGGGCGATTTCACTTTTTTGCACATGTGTGATTTCAGTGATTTCGACTTTTTTGCACAGTGATTTCGAAAAAATCATCAAGTAGCCGACCAATCAGGATCGAGAATTTTTGATGGTCATATTATTACGGTAGTAATACCATGATCACCTCGGGATCTATTGTTTTTGGAGGGACGTTTAATCGCTAACATCCCTCCCTCATGAATAGAAAGAGGGAAAATTAGTT